>VZTT01026344.1:15182-34328 GCA_013400855.1 Buphagus erythrorhynchus | reverse complement strand
GAGTGAGAAGGAAAAATGAAAGAGCTAAGTTTTCTTTAGATGGAAGGAGAATGAGGAGATGCTGTGAAGATGGCTGAAAATCTTTTTGTAAGATCGTAGGGATGAACTGATATCGCACTGAAAAAATTCCTATAAACTGTGAAGAAAAGACATGGGGGGTTGGAGTGTTCCATGTGATAGATTATTTGACCAAAAGTACCTGTGTTGAGAATCTTTGCCCCGAGGAAGGAAGGGGATCTGAGTTTCTGAGGAAGAAGCATGAACAGAGAGAAAAGAGATGAAGAGAACTTTTGCTTTGGAACAGTTCATTCTTAAAAGTAATACCCCATGAGTTTAACATGGCCCATAAGCACAGCTTTGGGAGAGCTGTGAGGATGGGAGGAGCTTCACGACTTTGCAAGTTTTCCCGGGCGGATGCAAATCGTGAAAGTGAAGCCACGAGAGGACTGGGTTGTTTTTTTGCCCCCCCTCACCTGTGGAGAAGTCCCTATGGCCTGACAAGAAGAAACTTCTCTCTTCAAGGTGAACTGAAAAAAAGACTGTTTAAATTGGAAATTGACTGAAGTAGTCTTTGCATGTTTGTCTTGTTGTTACGAAGGTTGGGAGAGGGGAGGAAAAGGTGGTCTGAAGATCTTACTCTGAATTTGTTTTTTTCTTTCTCTGTGTAGTTAATAAAGTTTTTTTATACCCTTTTAAGTTTTAGGCCTGCCTTGCTCTTTTGCTCCTGGTTGTGTCTCACAACAGAAAGTAAGTATATTTAAATTGGCAAATCAAAACTATGACTGGCACAGTAGGTGTCAAGAATTCTTGATAGTTTACTACACAAGAATTGAAAAAGGAAGCCACGGTGAGTCAACAGCATATAAGAAAACATTATATGACAGCTGCAGGGGAAGGAAACAGACTTTTGAAGGGATTTCCAGTTTAAATGACAAGCACTAAGACACAGGAGCAAGGATTAGCTAGAGTACTTTTACAGGAAAAGCAAGCAAACGTAAAATCTAAAAATACCCAGTTTCAGTAAGTCAGAAGCCAAAATAACAATCTAGTTTATACAGAGTGGAAAGATTCAACTTGCCTACCTACAAATGTAATTATTTGGTATATTTGGAGTAGTTGTCTCAGTCCCATGACTGCTTGTTTAAACACAAATCTCTGTATCTCACCAACACCAAAGGGCTCTGTGACAGTTAATTCACATAGTTTAACGTGTATGTGCACAAGCACTTTTTTAGCACTTGTAGCTATTCCATTAACTTAAAAAAAAAAAAATCACACACACTACAGTTTTAGTGTATCTCTATTTTCCCACACTTTTGTTTCATTCTCTACCTATCCCAATAGTAATAAAACTGTACTTGTGAATGCTTGCACAGTTCTTAAAACACAGGAAAGTCCCTGTACAGTGACAGAATGCGCTCTCCGCCAGAGACTTAAGGGCAAAATGAAGTCTGAACTCCAAAAGAGACAATGACATCTACATTACATATATAAATATAAGAAGGATTTACAGTAGCAATTAAAAACCAAATTTAACTTTAATTTTTCAAATTAAAAACTCAAAAAGAACACCTTAGCATGGCAGCACAGCTCAGTTACATAACTACCAGCTAATAACACATCACAGTGACTTGGCATGATTACTTCGTTACCTTTAGCTATCATGATTATTTGACAATGGTACACTAAATTTACATCCTACTGCATAATGAAGTACCCTTCTGGACAGCTTAAATAATCAGAATGTGAAGCATGACAACTTTCTTAAAACTTGTATCAAAAACCCTAGCTGAGGCCATGCACTAAGTCTTTGTTAGCAGTGATGCAGGTAGTATAAAAGCATGATGACTAAAGCTTCACTGGAGATTAGGCCAATCCTTCCTGGAAGTAAAATAAATACATACCATCAAGGTCCTCACACTGCCATGCCAGCAAGCAGGCTGGGGATGAGCAAGCAGCTAGGAGACATATGGCTGGATCAGCTGGCCAAAGGGATATCACCACACCATAGCTTAGCAATAAAAGCTGGCAGAGAGGTTTGAAGTTTCTCAGCACTTCCATTGGTCAGGAGCTGCCAGGCATTGGTCAGCTAGCAGCGAGCAAATTTTCTTTCATTAACTTTCCTTGGGTTTGTTTCCCTTTTTTAAAAAAACTTATATAGTTATAATTATCTCAACCCACAAGTTTTCTTATTTTTACCCTTTCAATTCTATCCCCTCTCCCATTGGTGGCACAGGGAGCAAGCAAGCAGTGGGACTTATCTGCCTACCAAGCTAAACCCACAAAATATGTGAAAAACTCTTGAGATCACATCAGCACTGCTATCCATTCTGCCGTCAAAGAATTCTGAAAACGCAACTGAAAATTAAGTCAAATTCTTTTCCTCAGGAAGATTATCTAAGCAAAATAAGCATAATAAGGTGGTATACTCATTACAGAGATATAGCAGAGAAATACTACTAATATCATGCTACAAGTTCTTTTAAAAAGGAGATGGAAAAGAGCAAACACAGATTTCTGTTTTGGCTTTTAAAAAAAAGCATTGCTTTCTTTTTACTCAAGAGGGAGTATGAGAACATGAAAATAGTTCAAAGCCACGGGCATGCTTTCAACCTACTATATTGTTTTGTCTGTGTGTACTTTTCTCTTAAAAGGAAAAACATATCCTGAAACTCATGCTTCTTAGTATGTGTGTAGATAATTAAGAAAGAAAATTCACCTGCATTCCACTATCAACTGAAAACAACTCAGTTTGCAAAGCTCAGATTACAATATCTACCTGGATATGGCCTACTCTAAGCTTATTGAGCAAGAAAACAGACTATTCTTCTGTAAGCACTTCAATATTGGAACAAGTCCAAATGAACTCAGCAGGAACTCACTCAGGTGAATTTGGGCTAACAATACTACAGTCTAAAAATTTTTAAATGCACAGTAGCAACATTTCACCACAATATCTGTTTTAAATTAATCTCCAGTCATTAAGTAGATAGAGCAATATGAAAATTCGTATTTTACTTCAACTTACAATTCAACAAGTAGAGTTCCAGTGTGACAAACAAGTTATTGCTTTTTGTACCCTCTGCAGCAGCTGACCCATAAAAACCCCAAAACATTTCCATTTCCAATTTGATCCTGACAAATAATTGTCAGCAAACAACATTCCATTAAGATACTGAAAAAAGCAAAACTTCACACTACCCCAGACTTCAAATCTTCAAGATAAGCTTGACATAAACACTATGCCACATTTTGTAGTAGGAGGGCAGCTCAGGGATGTCAGTTTGCTCCCAAGTTGTTCACAAGCCAATAAAGACATAATGCTGCAAAACTCAGGTCTGCTGAGTAGTAGACAATGTGGAAAGAGAGACATAAGTTGCAAACAGTTGAAGTACAATACGATACTGTGCAAACAACACTTAATCCAAAGAGACTGCTTCAGAGCAAATACTATGCCAGAGAGAAGAAAGACCTTGAAAATTATAAGTTCTAAGCTATTGGCACGATTCTACCTGTTTCAGTGTGCTTTGAAAAACAAAGAGGAACCTAGATTCCAATTTTAACAGTAAAGCACCTGAAATGAAGTTTCATGCAAAGTCTTTCTGCCTGCAATTTATGTAGCCTGACTTATTTTCATAAGAAGTATTAATTTGGGTCACATCTAGTTACTGAACTACTGTCCTACTTTATAATTATGATAAAACAGAGACTATGGCAAGAACCCTGTTGTATGAAGCTCAAAAAAGCATACTTCCTTACTAAGTATACCATGGGGTTTATTATTATTTTAATCTTCACAGTGCAGAATTATTTGCAGGTCAGAAGATAAACACAGGATTATCCTACAGTCAAATCCTACACCACCTGCAGCAGAAAGATGTTCACAAAGAGCCAAGCACGATGTTGTCAACAGCTATATCATCCATTTATACAGGTCAGCTTTTTACCACACTCATTGGAAATCCAATAGCATCAATTCAGATGGTGACATACACAAAAGTTTATTCTTAAACATTTCTTCATGTAGTTCAACATGCTGGAAAGGAAGCAAAAGCTTAACTGACTGAGCAATGTACTACAGTGTCTTCAGTCAGAAGGGAATTTGTCTAACCACCATGCTATGGATCAGTCCTCACCTCCACTGCAGATAAACTCCCAGGAAGCTGCCCTTTTCCAACATATCTGAGCAGATAAAGACACAAACAAATGAATCTCTGACTGCTCAGACAAAGTAAGCAGTTCTCAAAGGTCCTACAGCTGTTTTATTGCCTGCTTGCAGATAAACACACTCATGATTCTGTGCTCCATTTAATGGCAGGCTTCCAGTTGAAGCTAGGGTTNTTTTGTTTTTTTTTGTGCCAGGCGAGGGAGCAATTAGATTAACTAAGAAGTGCAGGCGTCAGAATTATAATTCATGTTAGCATCAGGGATAACATCTTGCCCAACAGCCTAGAAATCTGATCAAAGGAAAGAAGAGGAAATAGCTAAATAACTTTTAAGTTATTTTTACATTATTAAGATCATCAAGGAACTTCTGTCTGGAGTTGTAAAGCTGCTGCTTGTCTTGAGTGACTGGCTTCTCTCTGGATCAATACTTAATTTCTCCTAAGTTTTATACATTGCAACCCGCACAGGTTCTCTGCACAAAAAATACCATGTTACCTTTAGTCTCTCCTGGATTTACACATGACTTGCAGCTCCACCCACTAGAGGAATGGGCTGGATAGTGTAACACAACTTGGACACAGTAAGTATCACATTAACTTCTGCATACAGCCTTGAAAGGCAGAATGGTTACCTCCAGATCCACAAGAGTTAGATAGATAATCAGATGCCAGCAGAAAAAGTTGTTTTAATGTTCAGGGACAATATTTTCAGGGAGAAATCTTTGCAAATACAAGTTAGGAAAGAAAAAAACAAAAATCAGAAATCCTCAATCTCTCTTTATTACTCTTTATTTTGTCCTCCTATTTACTATTTCAGCCAAATAAATTGAGATAAAAATATGCTTATGGGTAAAAAACATTTATGGGTTTTATCCCTCATTCATCTTGCTCATCTGATTAAACTAAGATGACTCTTCTTAAGCTGCCTTGCTCCTCAGTTGGCTTTTTCTTATGGAATAACCTGCTCCAAACCAATCCAAGCAGGTTTCCTTACATATCCATTCCATTTGTCCTGTACATCCCTCCCCAGTGCAACAATCCCAAGGTTCACACACTAGGGGAGAGCAAAAAAGTGGTTGACAGAACAGCTGTGTACCATCCAAAGAGTGCAACAGACACCCAATTTAGATTGCTTCCTTTCCTTCATAGGGAACGTTGTAGATCACAGGGTACAAAATTCTCCATATTTAGTGAGCACCAAATATTGAAGAAATTTACAGAAACAATCATATCCAAGACACCTACATCTCCGTTAAAATGTAGCCAAAACTGGCCAAGAGGCCAAAAACTAACAAAGAACAGCATATGATCAGTCTCATTTTCTTAGAGAAGGTGACCAAAAGAAGCCAAGAAGCTGTTCCGCCCATTTTCATTCCTTGGAGTCTCATAAATGCAATGTAAATGAGAACAGACCAGGAAAAGAAAAGCATTACACCAAAGTCATATCATTACAGGCACAAATTCAGCTGGCATCTTCTGCACTACTATACATAAAGCTGAATGCAGGCCTTGTGAATATGCAGTTGTCCTTAACAGGAGGACTTTGATTTACTGCAGACATTTGTTTGAAGGGGACTAGTTAAACATAGCTTTGTATTTACAGATAGCTGGTACAGTTAGCATAATTGCTTCTAGTTAATAAGTAGAGATAGTGGTGCCTTTCCTCAATTGCAAAACAATTTGTTATTGTCAATTTTATAGCCTACATAAAACTAATACATCAAAACTGAATGTAAGTTTATTTCCCTTCCTTTAAGAGAAGATTACATAAAGATTTGAAAGTCTGTCATATTAACCTCATTACCCACTCCTTTTTATGATGAGTAACTTTCTTCCCTGAAAACTGTTTTATATAATAAGCATCAATTACAACTGCTAGTTGATACATTACAGCACCCATCTTTACTGTTTAACAGAAATAGAACTTGATACATTAGAAGGAACAGGAATAATTTAACTGCAGTACATGAGCTGCCTGCACAATATTAAGAAGTAGTTAATATGCTTTGACCAAAATACTTCCAAAATTATCAATTACTTTACTGAACAATTAAAGAAAATTTAGCAATAGAAACTCGTATTGCTCTAAACAAATAACTTCTTTTTACCTGAAGAAATTAATGCCTGCATTACTCTGCACTTGACACTTAGTAAAATCTATCACCTCTAGAAAAACAATCCACAACTTATTTCATGCTGAAGTGAAAATTTATGGCAATTATTTGACAATATTTTCTAAAGTGAGTCAAAAAATTCTTCAAAGTTTTGTAATTCCCCAAAGTGAATCAAAAATCTAGTGCCTTACTGTAGTGACCTACAAATTACAAGCTCAATTTTCTAAGGAAAAGCTCAGGAACAAGAAAAATGGCAACATATTTGATATCCAAGGACCAAGAAGGAATATAATCTGTTATAATCTGTTGTGAAAATATCACACATTCAACCAGTTACTTCATTGTTTATTGAGTTTCAGTTTGGTTAACAAGAGCAAAAGTATACTTGAGAATGTATTGTTTGAAAATAGCACTAGCCTACTAAGTGCCAAGTATCTGGAAGACACCTCACAAATGATTCAGATATTTCTGCAACAAAAGCATTCCTGGAAAAGGAGGGAAGCAACTCCAGGCAAGCAGAATCTAACCCTCCCATCATCTGGCTCCAATTACAACATCCAAACCAGATCAGCAGAAACACCCCATGACCCAGAAATTGATAGGATACATGAGGACACAGGATGGGACGTGATACCAGCTGCCTCAAGAACTAAAGAATAAGGAAGTTTTAAAAGTTACATCAGCATTATTGTTGTGTCATTGAGTTTGACTGGTGTTTTGTTACAGTTTAAATGCACAACATCCATCAAATTCTGCACTAAGTAACATCAGCATTTTACTAAGGTAGAACAAGTATTTCACATGTTAAATAATCACTACAAACTTTAAGTGGTAGACTAGAGAAAGAGCAGAATGAACCCAAATGTTCAAACCTATCTTAGAAATGACTAATCTCATTAGATAATGAAACAGGCCTCCTGAAACACAGCCTCATAACAAGTTAGAAACTTTCACAGCAAGTATTTCCCTATGTGCTGAAAAGAATCCTTTGACATAAATATGTTTAACTAGGAATTAAGATTTGGAACTTCCCATGACTTTAACAAGCAGTTAAATCACATTCAAGGTTTCGTAAGAATTCTTCTTTCCAAAGCTTTCTGGGGCACACCTTAGAAGGTGTTTTGTGCCTCCCACACCCACAGAACAAATTTACTACGGTGACTGACTACACATATACTAACAAAAGTAAAGGGTAGAAGACTGACTTCAGTTCTATCTCCGAGCAGAAGCAAATCTCCTCAGGCAAAAGGCCTAAATTTCCCAGCTCCTTGAGACAAGTATTTCAAATCATAACCACATCCAGGCACTTAAACTGGAAAAATCAACCAGTGAACTCTTCATCCATTAACAGAGGCCCATCTATCCCATAAATTACATTGTGGTGTTATAAAGAATAGCAGCTCCCACATGCCCACAGCTTTATACTTCTAAGATATCATTAGAAGAACTGTGATCGCTCCAAAAATAAGTCACTAAAACACAAGAAACAAGTATACCGACTTCCAGCAGCCTCCCAGGGGCTCCCTGTGCCTGTCCCTTAGTGCCAACTTCTGGGCATGGCCATGAACTAGACAGCACCTTCTGAAGTGAGAACAGATATGTATTTCATATGCTTTAAGTCATCATTTCAGCATTTTCTTACCAAAAGGCCTCTTTGGCTTCCTGCAAGATTACTTCTGGGGAAGTACTTCCATTAGGAAATTTCTTTTAAACCTACATGGAACAGCACATGAAAATCCTGACAAACTGAACAACAGAAACAGTCTAGAAGAAAATCAAGGTCTTAAGATTTCAAACCCTGTAGCGTACTGAAAACAAAGCAGCTACCTCACTGTCCACATAAACAGCTGACAAAACATACAGCCCTTGAGCCCAACCGTGTGTGTCTGCAAGGCTGATATAAACTGAAGCTGCAGCAGTCTGCCTGATGTTCCCACATCCTTTCTCCCAATAGCACTGGTGCAACTATTAGGTGGCAAAGAACTTAAGAAAATACTCTAGACAAAAATTAACCTATACTGTTTTTTGAACAGATCTGTTACCTAAACAAGCAGGCTGGTACCAAAGGCAGTCCAGAGCAACACATAGCTGAACACGGGGAAAGCAAAACTACAGCACTTCCAGCCTATAAACACTGTGGCAAAACAATGCAAGTGTTCTAGGGTTCCTCAACCATAATCTGGCACCTGTTGAAGATTCCTCACTTTTTCCACGTTATGTAATGGCTATTACAAAACACTGGGAAGAATTCTAGATACTTGCAAAGGTTTATCTGTACTGATCCAGAGATCGGTGGGAAGAGCAGCAAACTCAAGTCCACCACCAAAGTTAACACAAGGTTAAAGCTTGCTTTCATAGTTCAATGGACTAAAGTTACACTGTGAAATAATTTTGGTAATACACACATTTACGTAAGAGTCTAGAATACTGTTCCTGCTTCTCCAAGTTCAGTATGTGGCTGGTGCCTTCTCTCAGTCTATTCTAATCACTGAGGGAACTTAGCTTTCTGAGGCTGATGCTGCTGAAATGCTTTAACACAAAGTGTAAGGGTCACATCTTCTTTCATATTCAAGTTGTAAACATGAAGATCTGTAATCAGATCCTTCTGTAAACAGAATGCATTCATTTCATATTGATTTAAGATTATACATCGTGAGGAGAGAATTAACAGTCACAGCAGACATGACAGAATAATGAACAATTGCAACTCCATGCCATTAGCCTATCAAAGCCATCCACACACTTCCATGGATTGAGAGGGAAGGCAGACAAACAGGTACTATGGTACTACAGCTTATTTTCTACCATGAAAGGCTGAAACAGATGAGGGGATCATCTGTGGAAGAGCCTCCCACATCAGAGTTATCCATAATCAAAAGTCAAGTTATGTTCATAGGAGATGCATTTGATATAGAACAACGACACTCTCCCAACCCTCATCCCCCCCAGAATGTAAGAGTCAACATATAGCCTACAAGGATGAATTTTAGTAATGCAGAATCAACAGCTCAGGTTCTTAACTAGTGCCATTCTACTAAGAACTCCATGAAACATTTCAAGAACACATTTAAGTTAGCGTCACCTAAGACATATGGGATGCAGCCATTTTTTATCCTGTGTTTCAAGTACAGGAAAGCACATCTGGAAGCTAACTTTTGATTAATGATAAGCTAGGCTTTGCTGACACTTGCACAGGGCTGCTGCTTCCAGCTGTTCTAGAAAGCAACAAGAAAGGAGTTCCCTTGAAGGCATTATGCCAGAGCTTGCAGCATGAGCTTCAGCAGTGCACTTTTAAAAGCAGTTCAAGAGCACTGCATTCAAAACTTGTTCACAGCATATTCAGTATCAAAAATTCAGGGTTTTTTGGTCAATCATATTTCAAAAGGAATCTCAGCACATTAGTGTGTCCTTTTTGTCCCTGCAGATTTACACTTCAATACACACTATAGAAATTAAAGGAAGACTTAAATGTAAGCATATTGACTTGGCTTGATGAAGAAAATTCTTCGAGAAAAGTCCGAAAGTGTCCCAAAGACATACTTGAA
The DNA here is from genome assembly GCA_013400855.1 of Buphagus erythrorhynchus. NCBI lineage: Eukaryota > Metazoa > Chordata > Aves > Passeriformes > Sturnidae > Buphagus > Buphagus erythrorhynchus. Next base: position 24,503 of record VZTT01026344.1, on the reverse strand, counting down.
AAACCATAGGTTTTCCTCTAACACAAGTAACTTTTTAATTGTTAAAAACTCTAGTCTTCCTTTAGAAGTTCAGAATGTTAAATGTGCATTTTCTAGAAATGACAAATATTTGCATGGTCATTTTTATAGCCAGAAAAAATGACAGCCAAGATCCACATTGACTAAACTCAAACTGCACCCAGACAGTTTCACTGCTCTACATCAGGAAAGTTAACTTGTGACAGAGAAATCTAGAAACAAATGGTATCTGCAAAGCAAAACAGTCAGGCTCATGGCAGGCTGCACCCAACCAACTTATGGAATCTACAGAAGAGATGCAGACCGCATCTCTTCTATAGGTTAGGGCTTCACCTGCTAGAAGCAGCCTTGTTGTTTTGTAGGCATCTCTTGCCACACCAAGACAAGTTCTGATGCTGATTGCTCAGGGAATTTATTCTGCTCAAACAACTGTTTTCCCCTGTTAGCCAGTCATAATAGTACTATGGTGAAAACTCACATGAACACCCTTAAATTCTCCCAAGTATTAGTACAGACAGACTGAACACAGGAGCCTTGTTTGAGTAACACTCCTATGAAATTCTTGACAAAGAAAAGGTCTAAGCTTTCAAATAAAGCATTTTCGAGGCAGGCACTGCCTTCTTCCACAAGTCAGTGCCTAGGTGAATGAAGTTTCAGCAAAACCTGAGTAGGAATACCACAATACATTATCCTTCACATCTCATGCTAATAAAACAGCTTCTAACAATGAAGGATGCAGGAAACGAGTGCTCCAGTAGGTGCAAGCACGTTTACATCAAAGGCCACAGCACAAATGATGCAAGCACACAGGACTGAATGCAGGGCATTAACAAGAGACACCAAGAAGGTACTACCAAGTTCTCTGTCTCTTCTTCACAAATACAGGCATGCGTTCTCTCTCCCCACAGGCAGACTGCATCAATACACCAGCCAAATGGAACCTAATGAAATATGAACACATTGGATTTTGCATTTCAAAAATTTCCTTTTATTCCTCTAAGGAATCATGCAGCTGCTGCAAATTTCTTTAGTGAAATCTGATTGGCAAAGTAAGTTACTTCATTCATTTTATGACTTTGCCGTCTGTTTTACCACCTAATTATGCACAAGTATATTTTTTTGTAGTATTATTGCAGGAGCATTACTTTTGTATCTGTATTTTGTTCCAGTAATGTCTCCTTCTGTATATAATCTATGCAGTGCAAATTTCTCCTTCTAAAATCATAATAATTTTTCTGTTTTATTCAGAGAAGAAGTATTTAATATGCACTATTCACTAAATGAGACTGGTTTGCAAATACACAAAAACCTTTTAAATAGGTGATTCAAGAAGGGGTTATAGACCTGATGTTGCATAGTAATACAGCACTCATAAAGCTTAAACACTGTTAGGCAGATCTCTCCCCATTTTTAGATGCCATTTATCCGAGAACTGTTAGATATATGATTTGAAAAATTGATAGAGTTAATCTAATAGACCTAAAAGATTGACCATGCCAATCACGCAATGAATTGTCTTTTAGTTCAATATATGCTTGCCAATCATATGATACATGATAGACTTTCATGGCTATTTCACATATTATGGGCATTAAATTTGCAATGGCTAGAAACAGATGGCATTCAGTTCATTAAATTAATATGAAATTATCAATATTCAAGTCAATTTAACCATTTTCACATCAAGTGCCAGTGCAAGGTGGTTTTCATCATATCCTGCTTAAAATACTGATCATACTTTTCTTACAGTACACGGAAGGGATTTTCAAATTGAATGTTCACAAACTTTAAAATTGCTTTCTGCTCCTGTTTCAATTCTTACAGGTCTTACAATGCACAAAGTAACTCAGAAGTGTTAAATGACTTTACAAGAATGTAAGTGTGCAAGTTGCAAGTTTTAACAGAACAGGCTATCTAAAAAAAAGTTCTTTACAAAGCAACGTATGTTAAAATCATAGATCAATTTCAGAACACAAGAGCAAGCATAAGGCTCATTTCTGACTATCTGGGGAATCAAGTGAAGCAGCTATCAAAAACTTCTGATAAACAACCTAAAAATTAGTTTTTAAATCATACTCCAAAGGCAAAGACTCTTGGAAAGGGACCGTTAAGGATGGTGTACTGTTGCACATCACAATCAAGTGCATCTCTTCTCCTATGATGACCTGACACAAAATGCAAAGCTAAAGGCATTCCAGCAGTGGTCACAGACCAAACCCAGTCTCCCCATGGAAAAACGACTGTAGAAGTCTGTCTGTTATGAAATCCAATATCTTTATCAACTTGTAACCAATTTAATTCTACACACGTTGCAATGCCAAACAGTACCAAGTGTGAGCTGCTTTCCTTTCTGTACACACAATCTTTCAAATTCCTGTGAGAATTATGTGACCTAGTACCTTTTCAATGTTGCATGGTTTTCTCCTGCCTAAGAAACCTTCACTACCTCTGACTTATGAAAATATTTTCTTTTCAAGCTGGTCACTTGCAAGCTTTCAATTCAGTGGCAATACTTCTACTAGCATCAGTTCACCACAGAGTCAGAAGCTAATTTTATTGCTTTTCGTCTTGAGGGGTTTATTTCTTTTACCTTAATGCACAAGCAATCAGAGTCCTGCATAAAGTCTGGAAAAGTTAGTGTTATTAAAACCTATTCCTGTTGTTCACAGATGATAGTATGACCAGTTCTAGTTTGTTGTAAAACAGGAATTATGTTCTTGAAAATATCTCCTTCAAACCCCTGACCATCTAACTATGCCATTCTGACTGGGTTACGTTTCAGTATTTTATCATATCGTATTTCATTGTTCATACCATCTTAAAAGAAATCCTAGTACTTGGCTACAAGATTGTTTCTGTTTCAGTTTTCCCTCAGAGAAACATATTTCCCCCCATATTTGTAAAAAAAGTCTCCTCTCCTAAAATTGTAACAAAACTTATTAGAAAGATTAAATATAAAACTTCATTCCTCAAACAACAGACTGTTTTCCTCAAATTTTCCAAACTACTCTTAAGATCATTAGATCTTAAGACTGCTTTTATAATGCTCTTCAAAATACTCCAGTCTGAAGAAAATCACAAACTCTGCATGTTACAAATATGGTCTCAGTTCTAACTCATCCATCTTGCAGAGAATATTTTTGTTAGTTTACTTCATTCCTCTATCTGCTGTGACTGCAAGAGCTATAAAATTCAACCTTTGCAAGACAGCAAATACAACAGATACAGCTTAACTTTCACTTAACTTTTAGAAAAATAAGCTCTTCTACAAAAGTACAACATGTATTAAACAAAGTTACCTAAAAAGAAACAACTTTCTCATTAAGATCCAATGAAAAACATCAAAGCGGCAGAACAGTGAAGAAGTTGCTCAAAAATCAGGACCTCCTAAGGTTTCAGAATTACTCCAAACTGAAATGTTTCATATCTTACTAATTTCTGATATGAAATGTTTCAGTTTTGGTGCCTTCTTCTTGGGCAAAAAAGAACTGAGAAATTCCAGCATTTTTGTGAGTGGCTGCACTATATAATCTTTAAGTGTAATTGTAACTAAACCCATCAGCAAACTACATGTAATAACTACATGGCCAAAATTAGTGATCGACAGGGAGACAGTTGCATGGGTGTACACATATAGGCTTTCCTAAAATATTTTGTGGATCAGCTACTGGCCTCTTCAACACCATCAATCTATCAATTGTAACCTCCCACACCTTCAACACAAGAAAAACCAGTTGGCAATGCCTGCAACGGGATTTCTGAACAAAGTACAGAGGCATTTAAGATGTGGAATATATATAGGTCAAAAGTGAGTATTTTCCCCTAAAAGCAGAAGCACAAGGGTAAAAATTTGAAATCATGACTTAAGATCCAACTTATTACCAAAACAAGATGTGAGAAATAGGACAGACACATATCTTGAATTAGGACTTAGAATTTAACTCCTCTAAGTCCAAATGGCAGCAACAGCTCCTGCTCAATTGTTATTATAAAACCACACCTGTGACAAGTTCTTTGCAGAAAGAGTGCTGCACTTAGAAGAACACTAATATTTCTGAAACAAATGCATCTATAGTTCTTTAGTTATTTTTTCTAAAGCAGTCCTTTATGTTACACTATACACTGAGTACTGATGCAAACCAAATTAATAATTCAGATGAGCAGCCTTCTTGTTCTTTATCAGTACCTTAACTTTTCATTATTTTTTTTTTATCAGTCTTCATTAAATAGGGAAAAACAATCAAGTTGTGGCATTTCACACATCTCAAATTAGTGGGTCTCTTCCTACAGTGTACTCTGAGTTGTTGCAGAATTAATGATGCATGTTACCTGTAGCTATATTTTCTTCCTTACAATACTAACAATTTAATAACATTTTAGATAGCAAACTTGCTGAACTGAAAGCAGTTTCTGATATTTAGTCTAATGCATCTGCTCCTTATATTTTGAGTGACAACACTGGACTGTATAGAGAAGGAGTCCAGAGTGCAGTGTTTTCTTTCTAGGTTAAATTTTCCTGATTTATTATGTACTTTACTTCCACTGAATATAAAGCCTGGAACCTCAAAGCCATCAGGTCTAATCAGCAGCAGACAAAAAATAAGTAATCTGGAGCAGTAAAGAAAGATGCTTTAATAAATTACACTCATACAGGCCCATGTTATATCATTGACTTCAATATATAAACTACATCAGTGTAAAATAAATTTCACATTAATTTTCGAATCAGTGACAACTTCAAAAATGTAAACTTATTAAAAATCAGAGAATTCAAGTTGTGACAAACTACACTGAGCTACCAGTCATGACTCTACAGAAGCACTGCAATGAACTCCTAATTTGGACAGTATAAATTTTGACAAAATTTTACAAAAATCAGTGAAGCGGGCAGTGTTATTTGTTAAAATAAAAATCTGAGGATTGGAATGAAGCTTATTTGCATGTTACACTACATAGGTGAAATTAATTCAGGTGTTTAAGTGTGCAAGAACTTTATGACTTAGTGATGTCATCCCAAGATAGCTCTTCCACACAACAGTCACTTGGATTCAGTGATTGGATTCACTGATTTTGCTTACTTTTATCTCCATGGGTGACAGTGACAGATGGTTAATGATGAGCTGCTACCAGCCTTGCTTAGAGTAGAGCCTTTGGGTCCATCTACTCAAACATCCCCCATTATGTGACCTCACCTGTCAAGTGTGGGTTTTGTGACTGACCATAGCATGCCTGATGACATATGTCATATTAACACTGTTTTCCTGTCTGTATAGTTTCTTTTGTTTTGAGGTCTGAAATAAATCCCGCAGGGCAAGTACTGCTGATATTAACAACTTCCGTGTTAAAAGTCTTGTCAGGAGACAACACAGCTATACCAACAGGACTACACTGCTACATCTTGAAATGACAGACTTTCTTTCCTCTACACTGTCTGACGGGCTTGAATGGGAGTACTAGCAAAGCAAAGGACTGTACCACACATAGTTGGCTTTTCATTTTGTTCACAGATGTTTCATTTTTGCAAGACTTCCACGTTTACTGCAATCTATTTCATGTTGACAAAAACATTTCTGCCTGTCTGTATGTGGGTGCTATACGTAGAGCACTCTCAGACTGCCAGAAATAAGGATCAGAGTTAAAAATCAAGTCTTAGAGTAGTACAGAAGGCTATTAAATTAGTATTTGAGAGTGTAAAATGAAACAGCTACCAAGGCCTGAATGCATGGCTGATCCCTGCTGCCCATCTACTAAGCACAGGTGCAAAGCACCTTCATAAACAGCATTTTCCATAATTTGCAGAAATACTTGTTTGGTGGTACAGTATATTTACATGCCAATTTTTAATGAAACCTTGTGGGCCACTGCACCAGATATTCCCACAATCTTGTATCAAATGATGTAGTAAACATATTGTTATAGAGAGAAATACAATGCATTATACATACAGACAATGCATGAACTTTATTGGTAGGAATTCAATGTACATTACAATTACTTCAACTAATGAGCCAGTATCACAAAATAATCATCATCAATTCCACTAAAGTACAATTGCAGAGTTACTATGCAACCAACTCTACATATCTTGTTTGTTCTACCTTCTTTGCATTCTTGGCTCCCCTCTGTTACAAAATGCTTACAGCACAGCTTACCTTGAATTCTCTGTAGTAACTGTCTATGTCATTTAACATCTTCAACACACCTTCCTCTGTTATTATCCCTCTGTGCAAAGCCTGGACACCTCAGTGTTGCCAATCTATTGTCCCAAAGGTGCTGGGAATTTTGATAGAGACAAACCAAATCCTAAACAAAATATGACTAGCAAATACTAAGCCCCACTCTGGACAAAGACAATGAATTCTCTCACTGGTTCATTCTAAGGCAGCATTACTTAATCTATACTACATTTCTTTCCAACTTGTTCCTACTTTTCAAATCAATATTGTTTTTTTCTATGGGAATTTCAGAATTTTTCTTCCTGCTGTAAGGAGTCTCCAAGGCTCCAGCCTATAAGCCTAACCTGATGGTTATGGGTTGCACAACGACCAAAGAGATTCAACAAGCAGCTGTAAACACTGATAAATCCTTGGAATTTAGGCGCTGACTCTGACTTACAATAGTTAAGAAAACAGGATGAGTAGCAAAACAGGATTTAATAATCCCCTGGTCTGCAGGTACATTTGCTATAGAGTGACTCCAAGTTATTCATATCCCCAAGGACTATAATCAATTTCAGATTCTGCAGACAATAAGCCCTAAAAATAACTTTTTATAACTATCCTGAGAGCTGATTTTAAGCACTGCGACAGACTAATAAAATGTAACAATTTCTTCCCTACTTAGCAAGTTATAAAATGTAAAATATTTTGCAGAACATTTAGTGGACATACATAATACCAACTGTTTTATTTACTTGGTTCCTGACTTAAATTCTTTTTAAGGTAGAAAGGAGGTTTAACACAGATGACCTGTAATTAATTGCGTGTTTGAGGCAGGCAGGCTACAATATGTTCACAAGTACGCTGTCACTAGCCTACCAAACTACCTTGTTCACATAAAATAGATTTCAATTTAGATGCAAAGTAATTTCAATAGCTTGGAGCCATTAGAAGTTTACTGGAAGCTGGCTATAAGCACTTTCAAGGGGGTGGGGAGCTCCCTGTCTAGAAGATGTTATCAGCCACTGATCCCCAGGACCATTGTATCCTACAGCACTCACTAGGGTGGCAAAGCAACCAGTTCTAATCACGAAGTTAAAAGGCTTTTCTCATATAATTACTTCTTCTTCGGTTGTAAAATTGCAGCAGAAATAATGCTGTTGTCAGTTGGCTGAAATGCAGTGCCTAAACAACTTTTTATATAAGACACTGTATCTATAGTATCCTTTGATATTGGAGACTGCCATATATCAGTTTCTAAGACAGTAGCATCTTTTGCCTCAGCAATTATCTTCTTCCAAGTCAGATACACTTGTAACTTAAAAGGAGCAAAACCACTTCTTAGATGGAACACCTTTGTTTCAGAGTAATCACCCAGTAAAAGTAGATATAGGGATGTCAGTGCATGACTTAGTAACTGAGGTTAAGAACACAACTGCTTTTATGGAAACTGGAAGTCAGTCTGAATACAGAAGACACATGGACCATTGCAAGGTCTCCAACTACACTTACTTACAGTCTTGTGCTCCTCCTTGGTCGCCTTTATCCAGCACTGCCTTATCCTCACAGCCACATCTCTCCCTGCCCCACTTTGCCACACCCATCCCTTCCCCTCAATAGCCTATGATATCTATGCATTATTTATCTAAAGAGTAAGTGAGATTACAAAGAATGCACAGTCAGGACACATTCCAGTTTTCACTTTCATGGCTAAAGATTCTCTCTTTAAGGTCCAAAAAAAAAAAAAAAAAAAAGACAACATTACTACAACCATGTCAAAGAACACACAACTCAAAATACTTCACCTTAGAATGTTTGTAATCTTTCCCTTCCTCAAATTCAAAAGAGCACTAGAGAACAAAGACTGAGATCAAGGAATTTGCAATAGTGAAGGAGTACATTCACTATCCAGCATCACAGCTTATTTAACCTCACAGTTGACCTCTCATGCAGTGGACTGAAGGCTTTTTTTGATCTTTTTGTGCAACACTACGTCATATTTTCCTATTTCTACAGAAAAGAATATAGGGTAAACATGACTAGCACTATCAATCCCTCAAATTTCTACCATTTGGAGGCTTTCACAAAAACACGTTTGACAAACGGTTGTGCAAGCACAGACCGAAAGATTTAAAACCCCATCAGAGACTGGCCTATCAAACAGTTGTTCTTCATTCTATTAAGAATGCTCAGTTTCCCAGGACTTAAATACTGAGGTACATGCTATTAGATTAATAAGTCAGCTGAAAAGAAGTAGATTTTAAATTAAGAATCCAGTTAGAGTCACCATTAATTAGCTTGAAAACTAACAGAAGAGCAGTATCTTCTCCCAGTCCACCCCTCTCTCAGGAGCTCCTCTCTTTTCAGTTTAACTTTCAGTGGAAAAGATAAAGAACAACAGAGAGGTATGGAGAGATCTGAACATAAAACTGTATGTAAACTGAAATGCCAGCAGAGGTACATATCGCTTACACTTATGGAACTGTGATGTTTTGCAGTGCAGAATGCAAATCTCTTTCCAATACGAACTGGAAATGCAAGCATGAAACAAAACATCAGGGTCATTTTGAGTCTGAAAAAAACATTTTGGCAATCTTTCTGCCCGGACGGTTTGGGGATACTAGAAAGTAAACACACAGATCACTCTTCAGCTGACTCTTGAGATACATATGGCCCACTTAACATTTTCACTTTAAAGACTCAATTAAGGGGAAGGAGCTGAAGCTATTGACTTCCATTTAAAAGAAACCCAAACGCAAAACCAAATCGCTTACCTAACCAATTGGGTGAGCATCGCAAGACTCTTTTAATTTGGGGAACTTAATAGCATACTTTGTACTTCTCCCTTGTGTTACAAGCAAACACAAGCTCTAGTTACCAGTAACTACAGAAAAACCCAGCACATGAAAGCCGGCAGCAATTAAATGTTACAGAAACCCTGCTCTTACTCACCCTAGAACCGCAGCGCCCACATACACGCACAGGGGTCTCCGGCGCCCGGCCGGGACAGGAATCGCCGCTGCAGCCGCCGCTCGGTCCCGCCAGGCCGGTGGGTGAGCGCCCCGACCCCCTTCCCCGCCAGCCCCGGGGCGCGGCCCCTTTGTTCGGGGTGCCGCCGCTGCCGCGCCCCACCCTCCGCAGGTAC
>VZTT01026343.1:108699-123188 GCA_013400855.1 Buphagus erythrorhynchus | reverse complement strand
AAGCAGCCTTGTTCTAAACAATAATGTCTGTTTGGGAGTAAGTTGTCACCTCGGCGCTGATCCAAAACCTTGTAAATGTACTGAAACGGGATGAGCTTTGGATCAGACTCCTTATGAAAGACTTTGGAAAAAACTGGGTTGAGTTGTCACCAGTGACTTCCATAACTCCATATTTCCTTTGGTATAGATGCTCAATCCACTGTAGTGTCTGGTAGACTTGACCTGAATTCAACCTTAATAGATACAATTCAGCCCTATTAATAGACAAATTAACACACAGAACTCCTGTTAAAGATTTTTCATTGAAGCCTTTTATTTAGTAAGGTTTTCAGAGTCCATATTCTCCAATTGACTTCTATCATTAAAATTGCATGTAATGGTCAGTAAGTTCCTGGCTTGGAAAGATGGCTTCAATATAGTATTTAAAAGGAAGTTGTATATAGACTATACAGCTTATTTATGTAGTTGTGTGTCTATTTGTATGTATGTATTTTTTTAATGTTAATTTTTAGAAGACTGGAAATATGCTATCGTAGATATATATATATGTCACGTGTATATATATGTAGTTTATATAGTGTATAGGTATATAGGCTTTTAGAGAGTGTGTTTTCAGGAGCCTGCAAGTAAGTTTTGTTTATGTTTGTGTAAAATATTTATACTTGTATTTATGGACAATATAAACTTAAGTATTAATGTTTAGGGTCCTCACTAGAGAGTATCCTGGCTGACTAAAGTTTGTATGAAATAGGTGGTTTTCTGACAGCACCATGGATCATAGGAACCTAACAGGGAGCTGAGAGCTTGTAAAGAGAAGCAAGAACTTGTAAAAAGCAACACAATGTAACAGAGCTTTGGAAAGCCACTAAATACCACTTGAGCACACTGGCTTTTCTTTTTAGCTTTAGTGGTGTTGGTTTCACATGAACCCTTTGCAGTGTTGTAGGGAGGCTTTGAGAGCAGCTCTGAGTCTCTGCAGACTTCCCCATGTGACAGACTATTGGTTACAAATTCAACATGCAGCTGCTTTTTGCAAGTTAAATAAGGCAAGGCCTACTCCGTTTTGGTAAAGTACATTTGTTCCACCCAAATGTGCAAAATATCTCAAGTCTGTTGGTGACACTAGAACATATTTTTTTTTTTTTAGAGATGACACATCAGACTTCAAGTCCAAGAAATACAACACTTTGTAGTTTCTAGAACTGGATTAAATACAGCACTTTCTAGTGATGATTTTTGTTTTTAAGATGGATACCTTGTCATACTCAGCTTGTAATTTATTATTTTTTTTGTCTCTGCGTTGAAGTAGTTTGGCATTTTATGTACTATGTTATGTTTCTGTGCTCTGGATTTGATCCATAGATGTCTGGGATCAGCCTGTCACAGTCAAATCTAGAAGTGTCTTGAGATGCTCCAAGAGGAGGCCTTGCTGTTTAGTTCTTAGCATGTTATGTTTTTGTAAGAGTAAGCAAGATGCTCAGAGTTCTTCCCCAAATAATGAGATGTGTGTGTCACAGTGTATGATGTTTGGCATAATGGCTAAAATTGTGTGGTGCTGAAAGAAGAGGGGAAAAGTATTGATGGGAAAACATTTAGAAGGATTTCAACCTTGGGTAATCAGTACTCAGGATCTGTTAAATTCTTGGAAACAGAAATGTCTCCTACTACTGTCATGTGTTCCCTAAGAGCCTTGGTGACCTGGCATGTTGTGAAAGCAGAGTAGTCATTTTGAGATTGAAGAACAGCAGAAAGACCTGTCCAAGCTGTTGTGTTGGGAAAAGCTGTCAGCTCATGGAATAGGGAATGAAAAAGACTTTCAACAGTGAGCTGTAGTTTCAGCTGGAAGGAAGTATGCAGGCATAGAAATCAGGCAGGTGAGCTACATAATCATTTGGTAACAGAAGGAAACCAACTCATGTCCCGTATTTCAGCTTTTGCCTCGGATCTTTCTTCCCAGAGAGCACAGTTGGTTGCAGTGTGATGAAAGCAGGAATAGCTGTCAGAGGAACACAGCTGACTGCTCAGTTTCTATCAAGTTTTTCCATTGCCTTTCCTCTCAAGAAACGGTCAGAGAGCATGGTCTGACTGCCACTTACTCAGGCAGGTCTGGAATTTCTGCCTTGCCTGCTATCTCACTCACAGGTTTGATCTCCTTGTAATAAAATTGTTCTTAAATTAGTTAAAAATCCTATCAAGTTCATTAGGGAAAATGATGGAGAAAAATCACATTCTCCTTGATTTTTCTCAATGCATCCATCTCTTCTGTTAAATCATCAGTGAATTATTTGTATGCACAGTTATTTTTTTTTCTAAAGATCATTTCATTTTCTGGAATTGTTGATGTTTATGCTGGATGTCAGTTTCATGTGTTATATTCAGATTTAGGTCAAGTTTTGATTTTACTTCTTGGAAAACTTGTCAGACTTCCTTGTCTGCATTTAATATATGTAATGACTGAGAATATAATTTATGATAATAATTCCAAAATGCAGAAACTCTCCCTGTTTTTTTAATCTGTGGCATTATTAACATTCACCAATACTGAATGTTTCTAACTTCAGATTTTCTGCTATTATTTTCTGCCCTTTTGGCCTTTTTCTGCCTACTTCAGTCACATGTCCAGTAGCAAAAAGCAGTAACATAATTAAATTAGCAAATTAATGTGATAAAACACACTTGCAGGGCATTACATTTTTAGCAGTGTATTTCCTTGCTAACTAGCCCATAATCCTAGGAGAGGCTCAGTCACTAAGAAGAAATTCTAAAAGATTTGTCACTTGCATTTGCTTATTCCATATCCCATGTGATGGGTAAATAACTGCCTGTGGAAATGGCTAGTTGTCAGCATTAAGCTATAGCTAGGAAATATTTTCCCTTTTATTGAACACATTCCAAAGCTTTCCAGTACTTATTTGTCTCTTCCTAGTGTCAAGCCATAACCTAGATGGGCCCAAAAAATGTGTTGTAATGGGTCCACACCAGTGCTCTTAGAGTCCAAATGCCAGTCTTGACTGGCTGAGTTAAGAAAATATGCATGGTTATGAAATGAAAATCTGCTTCCCAAAGTGAATCACTGTGATTTTAAAACACAAATGTCTGAGGCAGTTCAGCTGTGCTTTAACCCCTGTGGGATGCAGTCCCTAAAGCAGTGGCAGCTCTGCACCCCCAAAATACACCCACCACTGGCCTTTTCCAGTCTGGGAGAGGAGGCACTGGCTGCCACAGAGCCTTAGGGGAGTGTCCTTGGAACTTCTAAGCTTCTTCAGTTTTTGCTCATCTGACACCTACACAGATGATATTTTCTCCTACAGCACCAGAGCAACCTTGGGAGAGGGGCAGGGGAAAATAAATGATACAACACAGAATAGGGGACATGGCTTGTTGGGGACAACCAGGGTATCATGACTTGACCTTGAGGCATGAAGCAACAAGTGCTGCAACTGAATTTGAAGAAATTTCCACATCACTGGGGTTGAGAGATCCTTGAACAAATTTATTTCAGCCTCTAGTAGGAGCAGAAATAACCTAAGGACATTTTAGGTGGGCTCTCTGATCCTAAGAGGGACTGTTTCTTGTGTAGGGTACGTCAGGCTTGGTCCATGCCAGCTGTAATGTCACTGGAGAAGCAAACCCAATAAATGGTGCTGGGTTTTTATTAATCTGGTGTAACATCTCAAGGTAACACATTCTGGTGAGTGCAGTCTTCCTCATTGGAAGCTGCTGGATGTAATCTCCCAAGGCATTGTTTGCACCATTAAAATAAAGGAGTTTTGTGTGTGGAATCATTTTATAAGATCAGAGCCTACAGCTGGTCTTTGAATTATGTTGTAGCTGCATTCTTGAAGGATGTGTAATTTTTATTTTTTTTTGCAGTTCTTAATAATAAATGCAAATTCTGCTCAAAGGAATCTGGTCTTTATCTGAATTAGAACTGAAGTTCTCAGTCCAGAAACACATGTTGAAATAGCATAAATAATTTTGTGAAGTATTCAGTAATACGTGCTTTTCTTTTATTTTTATGGAGTTTGATTTTTATTTTCTTTTAAATTTTTTCTTTACATATTTTTATACACTGCTGCAGCTCCTGGGTTCCAGCAATTATAATCTTCTGTGTGCAAGACTCTGCTTTACTGCAAGTTTTTTAAAAATTGTGTGTTGATTATTTTTACTGACCTTGCAGTACACTAGGAAATGCTCATATGAACAGAAATAATTCAGCTGACAGAATCTGTACATGTACCAGACCCAAAAGTCTACTGAATAAGAAATTTAGAGCCTCTGCAGAACTTTTATGTGAAGTGTGTCATAGGAATCTCTTGAAGTCATTACAGCTGGCTTAGCTACTGAAATGATTTGTGCATGTTTTGTGTCTTGTAGAACAATTAGGATATTAGCTAGTGCATTGAAGCTACAAGCACAGGGAAGTGTTTTGAAGAAGTAAAATCGTGCAATTTACAGATAAAGAGGAAAATACTCTCTGCTATCTGAAAAATAAATTTATATCAGCTGTGTGGGGTGCAGTGTCACTATTTGGTAGCAGAATTCAAAACTGCTGGGTATGTCTGGCTCCCTTCTCCCTCTCCCTACTCCACACTCCTTCATCTTAAGTGCTCTTGAGTAAGTAGGATGCACTCTAACATAATTTAACTTGTCAGGGGCTTCTGACTATCTTTTATTTTTGCTTTTTTGGTGCTCTCACAAGTGTGAGGTTTTTTTCTGCATCATTTTTGCTTTCATGCAATTTCTTATTTCTCAGAGGCTTTGGATTTTCCTGGGTAATGTCAAGTTTGGCATCTCAGTTAATACCAATTTATGTGACATCCAGTTTTCCATCAGTGAGAGCTTATTTGTAGTGTCAGTAAACTGAGGGGCAAACACTTCTGTTCCTGTGTGAGAATTGACCGATTTCAGTCTCTGTTGTCAAATGGATTTGTGATCACTGAATGTTTTCTGTTCAGGTATCAGGGGGTTTAGTAGGGCAGTGAATGCCTGTACCACTGTGTTTGTGAAGAGATGCTGCTCTGTACCTCCATTCAAAGCTGAATATCAGCTGCCTAAGCATCAAATACTCACTGTGGGGAGTGTTTGCTCCCATGTTGTACTGCTTGTGTGTGTGCAGATGCAGTCCAGTGGCACTTGTACTTGGGGTCAGTGTTGCAGAGCATTTCCTGGGGAATGAGGAGAGTTTTCCCTCTTATTAAGAACACAAGTACAGAAGCTGATCCCTGCATTCTAGAATGGAGACGTCAGGTGAAAAAGACTTAGCAAGAGGCTGGGAGATATTTGGAGAAATAACCTTTAAAAAATCCCTGAATCTCTATTTCATGCTTTTACTGTCATTTATACTTGAAAATATGTCTATGAGATTAAGCTGAGATTCTGTGAAAGAAAAAAATAAAATAAGTATTTTTTTCTTCCATTTTATTTTTAGGTACTAAATGAAGCAGTGGGTGCACTGATGTATCACACTATAACTTTAACTCGAGAAGACCTGGAGAAATTTAAAGCACTTCGAATAATTGTCCGAATTGGCAGCGGTTTTGATAATATTGACATCAAATCTGCTGGAGATTTAGGTATGGCTATTACAGACTTTATTTTGCATCTTATACTTGCCTCCAGAAATCTGATAGCATCTAAGTCTTTGTATTAATGTTTTCTGTGTATTTTTTAGTAGCATCATATGTAAGCTGTATAATTTTCCCATCAGAGTATAAAACTCATTATGGAGATACTAGCATTAGTTAATTAAGTGGTAATATTAACAGCTTTGTGGCAGGATGACAATCCGCCTGCTCAATATAAACCCAAGGAGTAAGGCCATAATTTTTCATCTTTCTTTTTTACCCCAATTGTATATTTTAACTACTACTGCTGTAATCCAATTACAAAATATAATTCTATCACTGTGGCACACTACTTCTGTTTGAATAAAAAATGAGATCATTATCAACTGTCTGAGACTTATTTATGATGCATGAGATTTAGTACTAAACCACTCCATAAAATAGAAATACTGATTTTATAGGAGAATCAGCTGTTGCTTTTTCAGAATAAATTCAGCTACTGGAACTGTGAAGAGATGGTGCTTGATGTTTGACTGTAAAAAAAGCAACAATCTGATCAGTACTTTTCTTACTTTAGGTTAAACTATCTCCTACCTGTAATCTAAAGGTCAGCCTGCCACTTGGAGTAAAGATTTTCTTTGTTTCTTTTCCAAGATTGTGGAGACCAAGTATGTTTCCCATTATGGTCTAGAAAGATCTTGGAAACATTTATTTCAGTGTTGCAGTGCTTAGTCCTAGCAAAAGGGCCACTGATGTAGTGAGGAGCTGTAGTGTGGTCAGTTTATTAGCTAATGATAAACAAAACCTCACCTGCTGTAATGGTGGCAGAGCCTTAACCCACTCCTTGGTGAGTTTAAAAAGAACAGGTCAGGGCTGACAGTGTGCAAGGCTGTGTTTTGCCTGCTTTAACTGGTGCCACAGTCAGACACGTGTTGTGAGCCTCAGAAAACCTGTGCATATGGAGAGATTGGCCTGGGGTAAAGTCCTAGATCAAAAGCCAAAATGTGGGTGCAGATCAAAGGCTCAGACCAGTCAGGAGCCCAGTTTGTGGGGAAAATCCCTGATAAGAGGAATATCTTCGAAGGTTTGCTGGCAGTCTCTTCTGCAGGTCTTTATGCTGGATTGTATCCAGGTTTATAACCCAAGTGCAGCCACATAATTCTTCAAGATAGAGTACACAGCAGATTTGGGAAATTTTTGTTCATGTGAAATGATAAATGGCCACATTCCTCATCATTCAGTTCCTGTCTTGTGATTAGACTGAGTTATAAAGTTAGGGTCCAGCCTGTTTGTGTATCCCTTAATTTACAAAATATTATTGTGCACTCTGTCAAAAGCCAGTAAATGGTGGAAAGATTACAGTAAAATCTGATTTTAACATTAAGTTTGGGTAAAATGACTGGAATGAAACATTACTGAGACAGTCTTCCATATGTTGAAGTAGTGTAAGTAATACAAATCTTAAGGAGGTAATGTGAGAGTGATCTGCTCTTTATAAAACGCTTTGATTTGCTTTTAAAATGTAGATTTAGACCAACGTTCATTCCTGAACTTCTGTAGTAACTTCTTGAGTTATTTTTCATGGAGCTGACACATGGGGTTGTTATCAGCTTTTCCTGTTAAGCATTATTTTATATTAGCACTTTTAATCTTCTTACGAAGCATGAAAATATGTGTTTCTTGGATAAAACATGCTTATTCTCCACTTTATTAATAGTTGACTAGGAAAATTCATAGAAGTTGTGGGTGTAGCTGGATGCCAGTGAAGAGGGAGCCCAGGTAATGCCTGTTGACTCCTGCATTTTTCAGCATTGAACCTGTGCACAAAATCACTGAAAGCAGTGGGAAGAGGAACAGAGCATTGATCAGTGGATATGAGATGAACATGTGCTGTCTTTTCCCATGTGAAGTGTCTCTTCATTTCCTTGCCTCTCTCTTGATGCTTTTTGTGGTTTGCTATTGGTTTGCTATGTCTCTGCCTTTCAAAAATGAGCTGCTTTTGAAGTTGAAGAAAAATAGGGAAAAATAAATTCCTGCCATTCAGGAGAGAAATTATCTGACTTTTGTTCCCTCAGTTTCCTAAGGAAATCTACTAGGGAAGAAGGTATATTATTCCTCTTCCCAAATACAAATTATATTTCTTTAAGCTCCTTTTAAAGCGTAATTTTGTTGATGGCAGCTATTAGGAGACACATTTATTAAATTTATGTTGCCATCTAAAACCTGCATTGTCGCTCCATGAAAAAGACTTCTTTTGTATAAACAAATGCAGGTGTTTAATGTGAGCTACTAAGAGGGATGTTATTTTTCAGTCTTTTACCTCTCCCTCCCAATAGAGCTTTTTTCCCCATTTTTAAAAATGGTGAATTTCCGGCTACCATTGATGTTAGCAGGATGCTAAGACTAATATTCCAGCAAATGATGCTGGTATATCTTCTTGTAAGTCTTTAAGGGCAGTGACTCAGCAAGCAGGCTTATCTCTACAGCAGAGGAAAGAAAAATAGTTCTGTAAGTTCCTTGTGCTGGTTTTTAGTGATGTAGAGAAAGCTGTAAAAAAGTACTGGGCAGCAGAGTAAAGGCATTTGAATGTAAAACATAGATAAATACAGTATGAGCTTACTATTTGTCATATTACTATTGATGCTGTTTTTGAAGAGAATGTTTATTCTCCTTCTTTGCTTCCTAAGATACTCTGGCATTAGCTGAGGACTTACTGAATATTTAGTTATGTAAAAGCCCACACAGTGAAAACATTTTTCGGGTGTTTTTAGGATACAAAACACTTTTTTTTTTTTTCTTCTCCACCATGAAATTATACTGTGTGCTGTTTGTTGTCTCAGTCAGCAGAACTGAGACACAAACATTTATGGGAGCTGGTGATTAGAGAGAGAACATGCAGTACATGGAAAGACTGAAGAGAGACAAGTCAAAAAGGACACAAAGTTTTTCGACTTTTCATTTTGCTTAACTGCTGTGTATTGAATACTGGAAGGTAAAAAGCAGAATGGGATAACTGCCATGCAATTACAATCACTTGTTGCTTCATCTGTTTTTTGAAGTAAAGTAGGCTTTTTGTGAGTCTTGAATCAGTAATCCACCTTCCACAGTTTTCTGTGGAAGTCTGTAACACTTTAAGCTGCTTGATGTTACACTAGTTTCAGCTGTTAGGAACATGGACTTACTTGGAATTACCTTTGCATGCCATGCAGAAGCAGATTTTGCATTTTCCTATTGATGATTAGATGGATTCCCTCTAATGTGGGGGATGAGGAAAGGCCTGGGATGATGTTTGTTGTAATTCTAAAAACTCCTGTGCAATGTGTAACAGATTGTCCTTCCCTGTATCATGATTATCTATACATGATGGAGAATTACTAACAGTCATCCAGTGAAGGCTTTATAAGAGTTGCTGTCACTATAAATTATTTTATCCTTTTTGTAACTTGCATGGATAGCTTTTTGGAGGGTATTTGCCCAGTAGTGGAAAGCTAACTCACACATTTAAACCTAAACTATGATCATTGACCACACTGTTGAGAGCAAGGCAGATTTCTCTTGGCTATTCAAAACACCAGGCTCAGTGGAAATGTAAAGTGCTTACCAAGACTCATGTTCTAAACTATCAGGCATCTTCAGTGCTTTCCTTCTCTGGCTTTAGTGGCCTGTTTACTATCTGCCTTAGTTTGCAATAAATAAAAGCACGATAATTAGTAATAAAAAAATCAGAGAACTAAGCTGGCACATAGTTGTCAACTATTATGTCAGGCATTCTGCCTGCCATTACAATCAGAAACTTAGTATTTGTGCAAGACATGTTGAAATACCTGTAATTTTAAGCGTCATGTTCCTGTATTGCTGTTAAATGGGAAAAAGCAAACATTGTTTGGCAACTGGCATCCTCTCCCCCGCTGCTGCAGGGATCGCCGTGTGCAATGTGCCAGCCGCCTCCGTAGAGGAAACAGCGGATTCCACCATGTGCCACATCCTGAACCTGTACAGGAGAACCACCTGGCTGCACCAGGCCCTGCGGGAAGGCACGAGGGTACAGAGCGTTGAGCAGATCCGGGAAGTGGCCTCTGGAGCTGCCCGGATCAGAGGGGAGACCTTGGGCATTATTGGATTAGGTACGTTGTCTTCGTGCCTGCTGTTGTGCTCTTTGCTGTCCATTGCTTAAAACAAAAGTGAAGGTTTGAGCTATAAAAATGGAACGTTTGTTCACTCCATGTCAAGTATTCATTCATGATGATTATGTAACTCAAATGTTTTCCCTTTAGACATAACCATTTTCCTCAGAAAACTTAATTTATTGCTGATATTCTCTCAATTCTTTGAGTTCCTGTACATCTTTCTGTTGCCATATTGCCTGCTGTCAGGCACACTGCTTGTAAGAGGAGACATCATCACTTCCTTTTCCAGGACAATGATCCTGCTACTTCAGCCCAATTATATGTGTATGTTTTATCCCTTATCCATTTCCATATCTGGTTTTGTTTGGACTTCCCTCCTTTTACAGTTTTTTATATAACTAGAAAGTCTTTGCTTCAGTAACATCCTGCAGAGCAGTTATTGTGTGCATTTGGTTGAGCTGGATCTGAAATTGTATTTCAACTCTGAGAGGAAGAATATATGCAAGAAAGTTTGAAATGTTTCCAGATCTAATAGAATCACCTACTTACCTCTCTGAGTGGCCTTAAATGTTTTTCAGCGTCCAGCAGATGGACTGGCTTGCTTGAGATGAATTAATTACTGTCTATTACAGAACTAGAGAAGAAAAACAAGCAAGTCAGTTTCTATATAAAAATTATTCAGTCATGTGCTTGTCTTACACAGATCTGATAGACTGTGGATGTAATTGCTGTGCTATTCATCCACAGGAATTAATAATATGATTTTGACAACAAAGCATCATATTTAAATGACTGCTCCAGTTACATATTGCTGTCAAATAACTCAAACCACGAACTCTTACTTTTGGAAGCTAAAAATAGCCTGGTGTTACATAGTACTCATTTAAATGAGCATGCAGTACACCAGAACCATCTTCACAATCAAAGAATTGCCTTTAAAATATGACTTTCAAGAAGTTAGTCATGAAGCTGCTTTCTCAAATCTATACTAATGTAATTATGCATTTCATTTAAACACACAATGATTTTTGTGCTCACAGTCACAGTACATAAATAATAGCCAGTTGCCTTCAGTGTTTCCAAAATGGAAATGCATACCTGGTTTTTGAAACTTAACTTTGGCTCACATGCAGTGTACGCATTTGCTGGAGATACCTGTACTGTTGTCATTCAATTTGGTGTTTTTACTGAACAAATTCAGGCTTGTGATTAGAAAGAAAAAGTCTTTAATCATTGACTTCCTTAAGTGAGTTTCACTGGTTTTGTTCTCCATGACTGAAAAGTATAGAGGAACAAATGGGTGATCATATTGCCAGTATGTGTATAAAGCTTTACAAAATGCTAGGTTTTAGTTTTAAAAAGCAAGCCTTTTGTGTGCATGTTACACTAAAAAGGCTAGTAAAATGCAATTTTTAAGGGCACACATCTGTTGCAGTTATTGACCAGTCAGTATGTCTAGCCTCTAGTTGTTCCCATATACTTTCTACCGTAGAATATTCACAATTTCAAAGAGTATTAAATTGTAAAGTCACTTTTGAAAAGTTCCACTCTTCCTTCTTGTGCATGCATGTGAATAGGCACAACAGTTTGATTCTGGCCTGTTCTAACAAACTCCTATGAATCTATGTGCTAATATGAAGAGTAAAAATGTAGACTTAGAAGATGACCAGAATTTCTGTGTGAGCACTTCAGGCACTTAGGCTGTGATGTGCACCCTTTTCTAGTACAGATCACTGCAAGAGGTTGCCTGTCTTGAGTTTCAGACTCAAACATGTATTTACAACCAAAGCTGTTGTCCTTAGGTTGTGTTTCTTTACTTGTAGCCTCTCCCCACATCTGGAGTTTTGCCTCAGTTTATTATTTAGACATGTCAGTGTCAGAAGTGATTATCCACCCAGATGCTATGAAGTGAATGCATTACACACAAAATAAACAGTTCTCATCATCTGTTGCCAAGCCCTTTGCTCTGTTTCTGTGTAGCCCTGTCTCAGTTTCTATCCTTTGTTGTTAAACGTGTGTCTGAGATCATCTCCTCTCAACCACAACTGTGTTTCTCTATTCTTGTCTTAAAACTTGGGGTCTCTTCAGCAGTGGGTTGCTTAAATTTATCACTGCTGCTGCAACAGCTAACTGCAGACCTTCTTAACATCTGCTCCTGGGCTTTTCTCTTTGCCAGAGAGAAACACCCTAGCTCTTGCCTATCTCTGTGCTAGGGAATGGCTGTGTCTCCAAAGTTTCAGCTACTCACTTCCTTATCCACTGATCTAGCCAAGTTTCGTGACTCACTTGCCTTCTTTCCATCACCCACTCTCTCTCCTCTCATGCATATTCCTGCTTTGACACTTGGTCTGTCCTGCTTAATCCTATTACTCTGTGTTCCTCCTTTAAAGTTAACCCCATCTCTCATCTTCTGCTTGTGTTGAGCTTGAAGATAAGCAGAGAGTGGCATAATGCCTCCTTCATATGCTTGTTGGATCCCATCCGTCATTGTTGTGTTGTTTGGTTAGCCCCTGAGCTCCTTAGGGCACAGCCTGTGCCTGTTTCTGTCTTTGTGAAGTATCTGATTCTTTGAGCCTTACATAAATAATAGTATCACATCATTTAACAGCTGTCTTTGTCACTTTTAATCTTTATTACTACCCAGTGTCCTATATTTTAAGTGATGCATCACAAGTGTGGATAATAAGCCCTCCGCATTTTTAAAAAACCCAAAAAGCCACCTTTTCACCTTATATTTAGAAATGTAGGGCTTTGTAGGATTTTTTTAAGGAGGAATATTTATGAGCAGCAGCATGTAAGTACTTGGATGAATAGACATCTGGCCCTGGTTCTGCTCTAATGATAATTTTACTGCAGTGAAGTCACACTCCCTTTCCCTTCCTTCTCTGTGAGAAATGCTGATGACTAATGACTAATGCATTTCCTCACCCACGAAAGGTGAAATTCTTCTAAATAAATTTGTCTCCACATCACAGTGAATGTCACATCACTCAGTTTGTCTTTACTCACCTGCTCTATTCTTTCAACAGTCCCACTGCCCTACTTAGATGCTTGGCCAAATTACTAACCTGTGTTATAAGACAATAAGGCTTAAGAGTTGGGTGATATTACTCTGCAATAAATGATCTACTCTTAGCAGTCCTACTGGCTCTCTTAATGTGCTCGGCAGGAAATGTAACAAAACAGCACTCTCCACATTTCAGAGTTCTCCAAGAAGGAGGAAAAATTACCCATATTCTCCAATGCTGTTGCACAGGCAGGGAAGAGCTGCTAAGTGAAAGCACTTTTTCTTCCGTGGAAGTCTTCAGGCTGGTCATAATCATCATTTCCATGGTATCAGGGTCATTTTATAAAACTTTGTAATACCAGCATGGGATGAGTGTGCACTGCCCAAGGGCTGAGCAGGGTCCTTGACCTGCAGCTGCTGTACTGTCACACTCAAATCAGGTCACTGGCAGGGTCAAGGTCAGACACACCTAGAAATTGGGACACTTATGTTGGGGAGTTGGGAGTGAATGGATGAGGCTGTAACAGGAGACTTGGGTGTTGTGAGTCTCTGTTCTGAAATGACGAATGGACCTTGCTGGAACTTTGATTTCTTTGAAAATATGGTTTTGTTGCTTTCTACTTTCTTTGCAATTGTATGCAATGTTGATTTTCTGCATTCTTCTCACACTACTGACTGAAAAATTAATTTAAGGTTTTGAGCTTATGATTTTCCCCTCCCTGGAAGCAGCCATGAATATTCATATAACAATTTGATATGCTCTTAACATAGAGTTGTCCCAAAGGTGGGATGCTTTGTGTGCTGTATTGTCCTCAGTGTGTTGAGATAGGTTTTGAACCACGCCTCATGCTGGAGAGTCTTATATAATAGAAGCTTTTCAGGAAAGGAAAGAAAAAGGTCATAATTTTGTGGTTGTTCTTTATGTCAGATGGTAATTTAAAAAGAAATTGGCAAATTCCTTGTGTCCAGCTGTGTACTTGTTTAGTGACTAAGACTAAATACAAATTGTCAATTGCAGGAGAGTTTTATCCCATAAAATATTTGTAATAGGATAATTCTGGTTAGAAATAGGGATGTGATTCCTAAGTGTTTCTGAAGGAAACTTTTGTGCCCATTGAAGAAGGTTTTGGTCTCTTAGCCTGGGTGGCTGAATGAAGAGTGTAGCTTTAACTGGAGAGGCTGTTGTAAAGAGATTTTGCTGTTGTGGATCAGCTCAGGTATTAGTGTTGTATAAAGTGTAAAAAAAGAACAGATGACAGAGTGTTGCATGTGAAAATGAATGGAGCTGGAGTAACAGTTATATGCTTTGTTAAAAAAAAATGTGTTTACAGTTGTGTGACTGATTCCTTGAGCTGTGAACATGCCAAAATTTGGAGACAATACAGTGTTTGTGTTGAAAATTTTCTAATTCAAATTTATAAAAACAGCTTGGAAAACAAATAACATGCATGCAAGTGTTGAAATGAAAGATTTTGAGGAGTATTCTAACCTGGTGTCCCCAAAGAAAAGCAGGCAGTCCCTGTCAGATTGATATACTGTTTAATATTCCAAGCACATCTGTCACTAAGCACTGCAGAATTGCTGTGTTCACATTAAGTGATCAGCAAAAACCTTTCTTCCTGTGGCTTCTGAATTTTATTCAAAGAGAATCTGAAAAGCGGGGGGAAATCCCTTCAAGCACAATTGGAAAGAGATGGGATTTCCCTGGGTTGATTTGATGCTTTTTTGAACAAACTCAGACATTACAAAGGAAAACCTGTTGACTCTTTTTTTTTTTTTTTTTTTTTT
>VZTT01026343.1:59325-92571 GCA_013400855.1 Buphagus erythrorhynchus | reverse complement strand
AGAAATGAGAGTTATAAAGTAGATATGCATTTATTTAGCCTTGAGGTGTACGGGGATAATTTTTTTTAAAGTATGCACACTGAAATTTTAAATTACTGTTTTATTTATTTTTTAAAAGCTTAGGATTACATAATACGTTTAATACATATTTATGTTTTAGCCCCGCCTATTTTTGCCTATCCTTGCTTCGTATTTAAATTAATTAAAAGTTTTTTTTGCGCTTGTGCTTTTTTAATTTAGGGGTCGTCAGGGGTCTCTGATGAAGGCTTCCAAACTTTTTATTGCACTTGAACTTTCTAACTTTGTCTCTGGAGCATGCGTCTTAGCCCTTTGGGCACATTTTAGACCTTGGGATTAGTTTTTGCTGGTTTAGGGTTTTGGATTTATTACTTATCACTGGTAGCCTTGTACCCCTCACCCTGTTTGCAAGTCTGGGCTTTATTTATCACAAAGCAGTCTGCCTTTCTTTTTGATTTTTGCAAGTGTAGTAAATGTTAGGCATTCTTCACTGTCTTGTTTTTTTGATGAACTATTCCTTACTTTCCAATTCCCTGTCTCATCCTGAGGAAAACAGTTGCTCTCTCCTTGACTTTTTTCCCACCCTGGTATGTTGATACTGAGGGAATATGCTGTTAGAAAGTAGAGATTGTGTGTTGAGAACAGCTGCAGTGTTGGACTTTTAAATGGAAATTTGTGTCATGTTGTGTGTCTTGCAAAGCACCTAAAATAACAGAAAAGCTGTTTCAAAATTAAATTTAGGTAAAACAATACTGTCTGACAGTTTTCATAGGAGTTGAAGCAAATTTGATTAATAAGATTCAAATTCAGTTACTGGAACAAGCAACTAATTCCATTAGCAACTGCAAATTAATTCCAAGGAACCTCTGTGGAGAGGGAATTAGCATAGGAAGCCCTGTAAATATGTGTACAATTGGGAACAAAGTTATATGGCCTACAGGTGGTGTGATCAGTCACAGCCTCATTACCCATCCCAGGTTACAGTCAGTGTTGTGGTGTGTAGGAGTCTTTCCCAGGATGACCAGACCAGTGTGTGGTGTCCCTGTTGTCCCTGTGCTCTGTCAGTCCTGCTGAGCCCCTCTGGCTCCATGTTTCCAAAAGCAGTTCCCATTATGTTTCTGTGGTGGAAGCAAAAAAACAAGTCAGTGTGCTTGCATCTAGCTTTTTTCTCCTGAGTCTTGCCTAAGTTCTGCACTAATTTTCTACCAGTTTGAAGGAACTTGGGATGAGCAACACAAACACATGTTACCATGGAAAAGATGCAGAAATGGGGTGAAATTCCCTGATGCATTGAGCTCTGATGAGGAAAAAATCCACAGCAGAATAATGTGGTGCTTGAAAAAAGCTTGACAAGGCAAGTGCCTTTTGCCCACGTAGTTCTGGGTAAATACTTGGGTAGCAAAAGCTGCAGTGAGTGGTAGTTTTCTGTGTTCAGGCTCTCAAATGGGTAATGCTCTTACCAAGATTGGGTGGGCAGAGTACAGCAGGAGAGAATGAGGGAAGCGAGGGATGAGTGTGCAACTTTTATGATGAGGAGAGGAGGCAAGAGGGTCAGTCGTCAGGGGCCAGAGTGACATAACTTGAAAATAAGTATTGAGGTATTTGACTGAAAAGAAAACATACTTTTAGTAAATCCATGTGTAGCTGTTGTTTTTATACAGAACTGTGAAATACCAGTGTTCATCAATTACATCTGAAGTTTGGGATTGGAGCAGTAAATTTGCAAGATAATTTTAGCCTCATAGCATCAGAGCAATCATAAAATCAAGCTGAATCAGAGGATGTTTCTTTTATGAATGCATAAAATATTTAGGCCTCAGTGTTTGTCCAGATAGAGTAAGAAGCCTTTAAAATCATGCATAAGTTTTGTGTTTGCATTTATTTTTCTTGCAGTCTGCCTAAAGCACTTACCCTCTGTGTAACTGGTTCTCCTTCAGACAAATGCAGTGGCAAGTTTGCTGCTGAAAAAGTTACTCAGGTGCAATAGGCTTGAGTTTGTCATCTTACTAGTGTCTGGATGTGATGGCTTTTTGTGGGGAGCTAACAGGAAGCTAAGACTGCAAAAATACTGTAAAGAAATATATTTTTAAAACCACAACAATGAAAACTTAAAATTCCTACATGAGAATGAAAGAGGAAAAAACAAAAGGAAAAGTTGTAGAGAACATGTTGAATGGACCCAGCTGGAATTACTTCTTGTTGAGGTTATGCATTGAAAGGAACAAAACTTGAAGGTAATTGGCTTTGCTGTGCTGTTACTCCTGCTATTAAATTTGAAGAAGCAATCTGGCAAACCTTCATGTCTCAGTTGGTTAAAATACAGCATCCTTTGCTTTATGTAACAGCATCTGCATATGGCATCTCACCTGGAGCTGAACTGCCTGTCTCTCCAGCTGGTCTGAAAGCAAAAGAAGCATCTCTGTAGCTCTCAAAGGAGGCAGGGTGGGCTCTCTGCTCAGGCAGCTCCTGGTTTTAATGTCTGCTCTGGTCTTCTCCTCCCAGCAGGTATCCCCCAGGCGTTGTAAGCGTGGCTTCCACTGGCATACCTGCAGCAGTAGAAGGAATAGTCCCCAACCCCATGTCTCTATCACACGGCCTCCCTGCTGTAGCCCACCCGCCCCATGCTCCTTCCCCCGGCCAAACTGTCAAACCAGAAGCTGATAGAGACCACCCGAGCGACCAATTGTAGCCAACAACAGCATTCCCACACCGGAGACTCCAACCGCAGCGCGTGGAAAACAACACAACACAAAGCAAAACCCTGGATTGGGATTAAAGGCAAAACCATGAACTTACAGGAGGAGACGATTATTGGTTTAGAAACTGGTCCAATATACAGTATAAAAGGAAAAGGTGGGAGACAAAAAGAAGATTTGGAAGCATTTTTTCCTCCGTATAAATTGTAGTTTGTCCCTGTTCAGTGGACTGATTCACTGTTTCTGTGTCCTATGGGTTCTTTGTTAAGCAAGAGAAGTTAGTAGTTAATTATATCATGAATGTACTTGTCTGTGTACAGTTTCTAGAACATTAAAAAGGGTTTGTTTGCTTAGCTGTCAACAAGGAAAAACATAAGGGAGGCATTCAGCAAACCAGTTTTGAGATTAAAAATCCTTTCTTTTATATTTTCAAACATGCCCAAAAATGAGGCAGTTGGCAAACTTCTCAGGACAATGAATTTTTCCCATTTTTCTTTCTACGCCACACAGTGCATTGTTTTTTCTACCTGCTTGTCTTATTTTTTAGAATAATTTAGTAAACAAAAGAAAAACAGTTTCTCCTAATTTTGGCATGAATTCCCTTATTTCAAAATGAAGACAACCTTGCAAAGAGATTTTGAGGAAAAAAAAAAGGTTTTGTATAAACGAGCATTGTGCTTTTTGTCACCAGTTAAAGTATATATTATTGGTGGTATCTGGAAAAGGCACTAGACTACTGAAAAGTAGCAGCATTTCATTGCCTACATTGATTCCTTCCTGGTAATGTGGTAGGCTAGCAATATTTTTGGTTAAAATCATGTTTGTGACTGTAACCATTTGTATGAATTATTTTAAAGAAATAAAAATCCCAGACAAATATCATATGTGTAAAAATTTTTATTTCTAGTAACTGTTTATTCAACTTTTATTAGGTTTCTTAGCTGTAATTTTTAAACAGATGCTGTCAAGTATTTCATTTCTAGCTTTACTTTGCTCTCTGTTGTTTGTAATACTGTCTTGGAAGCTTGAAAAATAAAAAAAAAATTCTTTCCATACCATTATTCCCTTTACATTTCGTAAATGTTGATCTTTTTTCCTGTGTTTCTAATGGAGTTTGAAATTAAGATGGATTTTGATTTGTACACCGGCATCATCAGCTACAATGTGGTAACAGCATTTATGCCACCACTGTGGGCAGAGCAGAGGAGGTACAACAGCAACACAACAACAGTAATAATAATAATAAATGTCTTTTGCCGAAGTCCAACATGAGAAGTGTCCATTGTTTTATTTGCTTCTGTGATGATGGAAGGGTGCAGCAGGATGTAATTGTATTTGCTGTATTGAAGGAGTTTGTTTCTTTGAGCACAGGCAGAAGTGTGTTCAAGGCAGGTTAGGTTGGTGCTGGATGCTGTTCTGACCTTTCCTGTGCTCCTGGGTAAGATGTCCTTCATCTCTGCAGCGTTTAAAAAAAAAAAAGATAAAAGTTTATCTGCTTCAGGAGGGAAATCCATGGTGGGCAAAAGTGAACCTGAACCTGGACCTCCTTGGTGGTCTGCTGTCTCTATATTCACTATTAGTCTGAACAGTGCACCCACCTAAGGATGGTGAGCTGGTTTTATGGGATCTGTGAAAAGTTCTGGCCCCTGTTCCTGCAAGTCTCCAGAGCAGCCTCCTCCTCAGCCTGGGAAAGGGTAAGAGGCTGCAAATCACAGAACTCGGAAATTTGTGCGTCTGTGTGCAGGGAGCACTGGGTACAGTGAAATTTTGTCTGTATGGAAGAGAGGAAGTTTTTTGCCTTGAACATTCAGAGCTTAAAATGACATCCATTGCAATTTATTTGCTGGTAAAACTATTTCTGTTCCTTCTGTGAAATGAAACAGAAAACAGCTATAAAGCTGCAAGTTATCCCAGCAAAGACACTGCTAAGCTTTGAGGCCAAAAACTTTGAAAACACCAAATGCAGTCTCCTGCTGTTGAAGTGGGATTCCATATTCTTGGGTAATTCATATTTTAAGATGCTTTGTCAGGCTGAAGTTGCTTCTTTAACATATGTAAAACAAACACTTAACATCTGGCTGCCAAGAATTGCTGACAGCCACATTTGCAGCCCCATTTCCCAAGGAAAAGCCAAGAGGGTTCTTTGCATCGTTTGGACATGGCTTATGTAAGTACATTTTGTTTCTAGTGGATTGATAATTCAACTAGAAATTATGTTTATTGTGTGCACCTCAGTTCAGAAGCATTTGAGCTGTTGTCTGTGCTTGCTCAGGCACAAACCTTTTCAGGATTTGAGCCTGAAATACACTGTGTTCAGTGTTTTTATGTTGGTGTTCGAGGTTATCTCTTGGTCTGACTGAAGCAGAGTAATCCAGTTTCCTGCTTCAGAAAGGAAGAGCCATCTAGGCAGAGACAAGACTGATAGACACTGATTTGGGCTATGGTCTGAAAATCTGAGTTAAAAGCAATGAAAAGCCAAACTTGGGGGTAAATGACTGATTGGAAAAGTGGTCCATAATAAACAAAATGCTGTTAAGCCAGAGTAGCCTTCTCTCTTTTATGACTGCTTTTGTTGGGTAGTGGAAACGCGATGAAATTTTCCTCTGGTGAAGGATGTGCTAAATAAGACAGCAGAAGATGCAGTTAGTGGAAAAATACAGAGTGGAGAAGGTGATGGCAGCAGAGGCTACAGGTAACCTGAGGCAGTGTTGAAAGAAAAGTTTGATCAAAGTACTTGCCTTGAACACAATTTTTTTTTTTTTTTTTTTTTTTTTTTTGGTGGCATTATTTGAATTGTGGGTCTTGACAAGGAATGAGACTAAAAATGACAAAAATGCTGCTGTCTCAGACGCTATTGGCAGCAGCAGAGTGGCAGGAGGCTCTGGGGCTGCACTTAGAATTTGGTGCTGTCCAAGAACAGGCAGAAAGGTGCCAGTTGTGCAGATGCAATGTCAGGTGGTTGCAAATCAAACAAAAACTTAGCAGAAAAAGGACCCAGGATAGGACTGGTGGATTGGTGCTGTGGGAAGGAGCAGTGTGGTGGAGATTGTTCTGGCACAGTGGTTTTGGTAGGTCTGAGAATGGATCAGAGATGTTACACGTGACCTGTTGCATTTTCTGAGTAATTTTGGTGAGATATTTTCAAAAGACTGAGCTGGAACTGAAGTCATAGAGGCGGGCTTTCAAATTCACTGATGGTGTGCAGGACTTAGAGGAGAGGAAATCAGAGTAACTTGATATTTTCAGCTTAAAAGTAAAGGCTGAGCTGGGGAAATGGCTGTAGGTAACAAATGCTATGGAGGAAGGAGAAATGTTAAAGAAATGCTGGTACATGACAGTTTAAATGGGGTTAGGAAAAGTTCTTTGTCAACAGGGAGGTCCTGGGACTCAGTCCTGAAGTCTCTGCAGCTTGGGTTGGGTTGGGGTTTTTGTTTTGTGTTTGAGTCCTTTATATATATATATATAAAATATACGTATATAACTTTGTTTTTGTAATCCAGAATGTGAGAACGTTGCTTAAAGGTTGTACAAGATTGCAACCAAACCAACTACTAGAGGCTTTTTTTCCATTCAGGATAAGACACTTTGTTTTTAACAAGCCTCAAGGTTTTTTCCCTTATTACAGGGTTTTGGGGGTTTTTTGAGAAAATGCCTTATTTTCTTGTCCAGTTTCCACCTCAGATGATTAAGGCTGACTTTCCAAATGACCATGATTGCTGCAGTCTATGTGTTCCCAGCTTGCTCCTTGCCTCAGACTGGGGAGTTTTCTCCTCTTGTTTCAGTGGATACATTGTGTTGGTTGTTCTGTCTGAAGAAGGCAGCACTACCAGTATTTCCTTTTTCAGTTCACTCCAACCTTACTATTTTGTAAATTGAAAAAAGAAAAAAAAATAGAAGTCATTAGTTTTAAGGGCAGAGTGTAGTATTAGATCATTTGTCTGACCACTTAGTAAAACTGTTAAGTGTGATATGTGATACGAGTCTTCCTTAAACCTGATACCATGTTTTGAATTCAGTAAATATTTCAGAAAGATTTCTAGTATTTATGTTAAAATGTCAAGTGATGGGCTTTTTTTGCTGTTTCCTTTAATAGCTTGTTTAAACAGGGGATGATCGTCACTGTAATTTTTAAATGGCTTTATTTAATTTGGCTTTCCCTGCCTCTAAATTCCAGTTATTGTTTCATGTCAAACACGAGGTCATGTAGGCTGGCTTGAGTTTAGCGAGCATGTCACATTTTAGCCATTTTGCCTTTGTACTGAGGTCAGTGACACATCTTCCAGGAGGAACAAACTGTGTTATTCATCTGTTTTCTTTTCCAGTAGCTTCCATTGCAGTATCCATCCTTTCTTTGTGGCTCTGTATTTTTGCCCTTTGGAATGACAGAGCCCTGTATGGTTATCTTCTGCAGATGGAATTTCAGGGTTTCTGATCTCAGTCTTTCAGCTGTTGTCTTCTTCCCTCCATCAGCTTTCACATTTCCTTGGTAAACTATTTTCCTTCAAAGTCACAAATGCTCGAGGAAATTAATTAATCCTCTTCTTTGTCCTTCTTCGCCCAGGTAGCACCTCATTAGCAGCCAGAGCTCCACATTGAGTGGTCCTGCTATCGTCATCCGAGTGCTCCTTCCATCCACCATCTGCACACTTTGTGTGTCTGCCTCTTGCAGGATGGACCTTACCTGGCTCTCACCCTTCTGATCAGCCCCTCAACATCTGCCTCATCTCCTTCCTTGTCTCTTTCTAGCCTTTGGGAGACCTGGAATGTTACCCCTAGAATTCTTCCCTTTTCTGTAGGGCAGTTCCACTTTCCATCTGTGAATTTCAGTTTGATACAGACTCAGCTCTCCTTGGCTGACCTCCTTGCACACCACCTCACTAAACCCATGTCATATATTACATTTTTTGTATCCACTTTGGATTTTGGGATCACCCAGCTGGTCTTTTTTTTAATGCAGATCCTCATTGGGAGTTTCCTTCCTTCATTTTCTGTACCACAAAAATAAATATGCCTCTTCATATCTGGTCTGAGCACTTTCCTTTGCCTTTACACTTCTGCTCAGAGCCATAATGGAGTGTTTTCTTGAAGCAGCATTGTTTGTTCTGGGGGGGGGGTTCATGATGGTGTCATGGCCACCATAAACAGACTAAAATATGTCCTTGGGATGATTAGAGGCATTTGGGACATGCCCAAGATGACGCAGATAATTCTCTGAGCATGCCAGTCCCTTGAAGATACTTGTTACTTACACAATCTTTAACTACATATCTACCCCCTCTTCTTTCATATGCTGCCTAGAAAGGATAAGGAGTTGCTGCTTCAAGAAACAAAGTAAGGAAGTTTAAAAAGAACCCCAGAATTAAACGTTTGAAGGGTCAAAGATTTAAAGCAATGAAGCAGAGCAAGATCATAGCTTAAATTGCCACAATAACCTTTTGTTATGTGTCAAGTTTGACGTATTAGAAGCTGACAATTATGTGTCACTGTGACAGTGCTGTTTATTTGTCTGTGCTGTGTAAACAGAGACCTTTTAGAGTTTGGGAAAAGCTTATGGAGCTGGCTCCCTGGATAAACTCTAAGGAGTTAGGGCAGCAAATCAACATCTAAAAATAAATCTCCTGAGGAGCTGGCATCCCAGACTTGTGTTTCCAAACCCCTCCAGCCATTTTCAAAGTGTCCCACCCAATGAAATGGATAGAATTCTCAAGCCAGTTGCCTCCAACACAGCTGACGGCTCCACAGCCTATCCCCATCCCTGGGAGCTTGGGAATCAGCAAACTTCCTCCTCAGGACACCTAAAAGCACCAGAGTAAATCCTATTTAAGTCCCCACTGCTGTTCAGTAGGATTTTGGTTAAGCCCTCATGTAAAGTTAAGTCCATGCTGTATTTTACTGCTCTTAAACCACAGCAGAAAGAAAATCTGCTGTTAGTGTTTTCCAGTAACACATTTGCAGTTATCAGCACCAGCGGTTTCCATGTGAAAATGGGGTCAGGGGATTTCCAGCCTCTTTTTGATACGTGTTTTTGTTGATTTTGCTGTTTGCTTGCTCATGTTTTTTTAAGGCCTAGTGAATGTGAAATGTGTTTATTGTGTTATGGAGTTCTGGTGATAGATTTTTGTCTCTTAAATTGCAGTCCTTTGTAATTAGCTCCAAGGCCATCACTTCCCATTCCCAACATGGAGTGCCTGTCCTTTGAAATTGATAGCTGAAATGAGGTTTTCAAGTATTCATATTCTGAACAGTTGTAGTTTTCTTTTTTCTTTTCCTCCTGCAGATCAGCCATTTTCAGTGCAGGACACAGCCCTCATATTGCAAGAAGCACAGGTAAGAGTGAAAAACCTCCACTGGGACTCAGAGCTCATTTCAGAGGTTTTCAACCTTCACAAATTTAAGGGGAAAAGGCATGATTTTGCATCATATAACTAGCGGCTGAGTTCTGATCCTATTTTACAGAAAAATAGAAATCTTGATTCTGTTCAAAGAGCAGTATTAAATTGTTCCCCCTCAGATTGTGGCACATATCCCACTTGGATTTTTAGATGCGTCCTGGAGCAAAATGTGTCATTCCAGTGAATGCCTTTCCAAGTGATACGAGGTCTGGACTAAACCTCATCATTTAGAGAACTCTGTGTGTTACCTCCAACTTTGCTGGAAGTAGGATAAGGTTTCTGATGTCACAGTGATCCCCAAAGCTCTTTAGTTTTCATCTGCAATTAATTGTCAGTGGAGCTGCAGTGGCTCCCAGTAGTTTGTGATGGTTCTGTGACACAGTGGAGTTCAGAGCTAAGGAGACACCAGTTTCCCTCTGAAAAAGGCTGTTGAGCCATTAGATGCTGGCTGCTCTTAAATCTAAATTCATCTGTCTGGGCTCTCTCTTCTGCTTGTCTTCAGTGACCTAAGTGGAATCCTAGGAGGAATAGCTCCTCATGTATGGAGTTTTTCCAGTTAAATTCTTGAGATTACAGTGGAACAAACCCAGGGAGAATCTCTGCAGATCTGAGTGAGTCCAGAATAAACCTCTTATTGCAATTCTTTAATTTTCTAGTTTTAAAGTGGCTTTGCTACTTAGGAGATGCACACAGCAGAAATAAAATGTCATCCAGGAGAGGTGGAGGTGCTGCTCCTTGTGCTGCTCCTTATCCCCTCTCTGTCCAGATACGTGCAGCCCCCATCAAATCCCTCCCCAGAGGACACAGAAGGATGAAACTTCTCCAACCTGCAGAGCTATTTCTCAAAAACTGCTTTGATAATCCACATCTCATAATTCACCCCCAAAATCCATTGTTGTGAGGTTTAAAACTCCAGATGTTGGAAGCACTCCTAGACAGCTGCTTGGGCTCAGCTCCATCAGCCTCTGAAATCCCTTTAGGGATGTAGATTCCTGGGTAGAAAGGGCAATGTTTTGTTTGTGATATGTTGGGGGTTTTTTAATGCTTTTTCAGTGTGTTCATTCCAGGGTCTGGACGTTCAGAATTGCAGCGCTGTAGCGTTCGCCTGGCCGAACGTCTCAGGGGATGGAAATTGCTGCCTGACCTTCTCAGCGAGTTAAATACCGAAAATCCAGGAGAAGTCCGCGATGCAATCCCTGTCCTTCCTTCCCCAGCCGGCAGCCCCGGGCTCTGGAGGTGCCAGCCCAGCCCTTTGGCCGCAGGGAAGGGATGATCTAAGCCTGTCCCGTGCCAGCCCCTGCGTTTCACAGCAGGGACGAAGTCAGGCGCTGAGCTGTTGTTTTCTCAAATTCCCTTCTCAGAATTCCTCCGCCAGGGTCGTGTCCTGGCTCTGCAGCACCCGGGCTGTGCTGCACCAGCTTTCCCACTGATTTCTCGGCTAAACTTCAGACCTCCGGGTGATCTGGCTTGTGCCTGTCACATACACTTTATGTTTTAATCTTCTGCTGTCCCCTTCTGCGGTTTCCCTGCCCAGGGGTGGGGGCTGATGGTGACAAAGGCGCAGGACACCGGAGGTCCCTCCGCGGTAGCCACTAGATGGCAAAATGCACTTTGTGCTTGGAAAGGACATGTGGAACCCCCGGAAAACCGGGATGGGCTTTCCCCGCCGCTGCCTTAAGCCGCCTCCATCAATAATATTATTTTTTTATAAGCTATTTTGGCGTGTTTGGATACTGCGCGTGGAGCATCTTCCCTTCGAAAGTCTGTAAATGCTCCTGTTCTTATTTGCGAGTTAGTCATTCGAGGCTGGCAACAGATTTTGCCATCGTGTCCCAGAGTTTGAGGAGGATAAGGTATTAACCAAGCTGGTGAGACTTAAAAAGCCGTGCCTGTGCTGGCTCCCCTGTGAATCACAAATCAGGTGTCACTTCCCTTCTTATATTACAGATGGGATCTCTTTAGGACAGGGAGTTCTGTAAATGGTTTCTTCTATTTGTAAATAAATATGTGAATATTGGATAATCCTTCTCCAAATATTTTTAGAGGCACAAATATGGGGTAAGAAAATGAAACAAAGAAAATCAGAGGAGAAACATAGACACCCCCTTGGTATTTTCCAAAGCTGGGGCATAGATTATGCTTTTTGCTATCCTGACTCTGAGATTTTGTCCTCTGTGGAATACATCCTTGTGCTTTTGCCTACTGGAGATGTCTCAAGTTACAGATTTCCGTCAGGGTCTGGAGGTTTTTTTTGTTTTCTCAATAGCTTCCAGGGGCCCTCACAGGGAAGTTTCCAGTTCCCTCTGTGTGATGACAGCAGCACTTTTGGCTGGCTCCCTTCAGTCAACTCTCACACATCCAAGCCTGTCCTACCCTCATTGTCCAATTCCCTGACAATATCCTTGCAGCCATGCACCTCACTGCCCTGCTGATCCTCCCTGGATTTGGGTAGTGGTACCTGTTCTTCAGAGATTCTGGGACATGAAATTCATCCCCTGCACACCTGGGTCCTGCAATGGCTTCAGTGGCATCTTCCCTGCCTCTTCTTTGGCAATGGTTCTGCTTGGAAAGGCAAGCCCCAAAATGATGATCTGATATACCATGTTTTGGAACGTGGTGGGAATCTCCTGTCTGGAACTTCCAGAGACATGGGCAGAGTTTGATTTCTTTTCTTTCTCTGTGTCACTGGCAGACTGGACATTAAAGTTTGAGTGTTAAAATTAGGCACAGTAGTAATGACAATAGATTGGGTTTAGAAAAAACAGTAGATGTGAAACAGATTTTTGACCAGTCATTTATTAATGGAGCATTGGCATTCTGATGGAAGGCTGCTGGATTTCTGAGTGGAAGGCTCTGTACAGTCCTATGGAAAATGCAGCATGGTGCTGGTCACTTCAGCATCATAATGTTCATGTGATCACACTGATGTTCTCAAAATATCACAGGTTTGAATTTGCTAATTTTTGAGTACTTGCCTTCAGAATCTTAGTGCTGATATTTTAAGATTTGTGTTTATGAATTCACCTTTAGTTCTTGTGGCTTCAAAGAGTTCTGGCTGTTTTAATAGTGTGATTGATCAGGTGAGATGACAGTTTTCAGCTAACTTCCTGGGATGCCCTTTGCATAATTTCCTATGAGGCAAAAGAAAAAAAAAAAAAAACAACAACCAAAAATCTGCTAATGGAATAAAACCAGATTTTCCAAGAATGCTAAATATGTAAAAATATATCTTTTGCTGGAATTAAAATAGATTGACAACATGTATTTGTCTTTGATGGACATGAGAAACATGAAGAGCCATGTAAAAGAGCCTGATGGTCCCAGTTTACAGCAAGGGTAATGTATTTGTTATTTATAAAGGGTTAATCAATGATTAACAGGCATTGCAATCAATAGTTAATTGATTGTTGTGGGCTTGGTTCCCACATAGCTTGCAGAGATCTGCAGCATTGCATTCACACTGTAATGTATTTATTAGTTATTAAACACACACTAGTGTTTTTAAAATGTTTTAAATTCACTTTATTAGAGGTAACTAAATTTTCAGTAGCACATCAGTGAGCTTGAGTTCTGCCTTCACATTAGCAAAAGGGAATATATGAGAAAGCAGCTAATTTGGCCCTGCTTTCTTTAATTTGAGGAAGCCATCAGCTGCATACACTGGAGGAACAATCACATTATAAAAGCAATTTTAAGTAAAACATGCCATTTATGGAAGAAGCACTCTTAAAGATTTTTGTAATTACAAATATTTGTACTGTTAAGTGAATTTCATTGAAGTATTTGTTGTTGTTGTTGCTTTATTTCCCTGGAGGACTCTTCTGTAGTGGGAGCTTTGTTATGTTGATAAATGTGCCTGAAAGCTTTATAATGTACTGATGCATTGTAATGATAAATAGAGCTGGTTAAGTAGTAAAGATCAAACACACAATTAAACAGACTGTAATATACATCTTGCTGAGCAAGGGAAAACAATAGTGGAATCAGTAGAGATGAATACAAATAGTTTTATTGAACTAAGCAAAAAATATATTCTTATGCCTACAGAGTATTTGGCCTGATACTTGCATGAACAGACTTTTAAAGTGCTTAATCAGATATAAAACATCTTTAAGCTGTTCAGTATTTGCAATCAGTGGACAGAGCTTTCTCTGAGTAATAGAGATGTGCAAGAAGCCAGAGGTTGAGTGAATCAGCACAGCAGGGGAGAGGAGCGTGGCACAGCAGGCAGGGCTCACAGGTCTGCCACAGCAGGAAAATTAACAAAAACACATTGCAGTTGACAAAAAGATTGGAACAGAGTATTGGCAGCACCTGCTCCTATTGTCCAGAATGTCCTTTCCTAGAACCTTTCCCAGCAGGGAGGCTGGTTCACACTTGGCAAGGCCACAGAGGTTTCACACTTGTTATTGCTGTTTGCTCTTCCAAATGCCAGGGGGAAATGTGATTCAGAAGGAGCACACTGGAAAAAGGAAATATGGCCATGCATTATTGCAGAGGCACAAAAAGGAAGATTTAACACAGAGGCATTGAGGGGGACTTTCATTCCCCACTCAGAGCAGTACCCACGCAGCCTGCTTGCAGATTGTTCTTGTCCATTCCAACCTTGAGTTTCTCTGAAGGGTGTTCTTAGTGAATTTTCCTTGCAAGGGTACCCATGGCCAAGTCAGCACAATAGGAATTTCATAGCTAATTTTACAGATGCTATGGTGAAATAACTCCTTGAGGGGTTAGAATTAGGCAGGATACAGCAGCCAGAAGAAATACTAATTCTCCTGGATCGACTTTTTGTGAGCTCCTACCCTACACAGTGCTTTGCCCACCTGGAATATCATAAGCTTTTTAGATTCCTTTGCATATCTGGGTATTAACAAGACTCAGGAGGAGCAGCCAAATCCTGCTTCACTGGTGCTAGCAGTCAAACTCCTAAGCCTTGTGCACACTGGCCAATTATGGTGTAAAATCCCCACTGGTGCTCACCAAGCTCTGCTCTACCACCAGGAACTACCCAGCAGACAAAAAGCATCTGCTGATGATGTGGTGTGGACTGCTGGAAATGTCCTTCCCAAAGATGTAGGGTGTGAAATGTTCCAGCAAACCTGTTAGCTCTAATTTGCCGTGTGCTGCTGACTGCTGAAAGCTTTGCACGGCCTCCAGGAAGTCGGGCTTATTTAATGAGAAGCAGGAGAGTAATAAATGCTTCCAACTTCTGCTTAAGAGAAGAAGGAGTGGCCAGGGAAGGCTCTGTAGCCCCCCTGCCTCTGGCTTCCCACAGCCTGAGCTACAGGTGTTGCTTAACCTGGAGTTGTGTAGGAGTTCCCAGGAATATGCATGGGAATAGAGGTGGTTTCTCCTCTGTAAAAAAATCTATTTCTGCCCCAAGAACTGCATGTCACTCCACAAAGGTATTTAGATGTCCAACTGCCACTTAAATACCTTTGCAGATTTGGGCTTTGGTCCTAATTGTGGTGCTGCACTCCGTAGTGTCCCTGGTTTTGCACGGCAGGCACCAGATCGGAATTGACTGCGGAGAGAAGCGCAGCCCGGCAGCCACAGGGTTTGATTTAATTGGGTTGGGCTGGTTTATGGCCCCTTGATAAACGTATATTTTTCCTTGTTGAAAAACAACGTGTCTGCCAAGGCCAGCAGGAAAGTGGGAACTGTCTGGAGGTGAAATTGCAGACTGACAGGGATAACCCTGCTCGATGGGAAGCAGGCTCCAAAGGGTTTTGTGAAGTTTGTCGGTTTATGCCATCTCTTCGTCACTGAGTTTGCAGCCCAAAGATTATTTTGGATGCCTGCCTGTTCCCAGAAGCTCCATGTGTTCAGAACAATTTCAGCTCTGTGTTAAGACAATAATTATAATCAAATCTCATGCTCCGCTGCCTCGGCCAGCCACCTCCATGGAGCAGATGGGAAGGGGTCTCACATCAGTGAGGGGTTCCCCTCCCAGTGTATGACTGGCCTCATGTCTTCAGAAAGGGATTTTTTGTTTTTCCCTTTGGCTCCCCTCTACTACTCTCATGGCATCAGGGACGGTCTGCAGCTGGAAAATTGTGGGCAGGGTTGGAAGTGCAAGGAAGGAGAAAACTGTTTTGTCTTCTGCCTGCCTGCTGCTCCTTGTTCACACCCCAGGCTGGGAGCAGTCAGGCAAAGGAAACTGGGTTTTTGGTAGTCCCTCTGCATCTGCTGATCATCTGTGTCAGGTCTGATACCTGCCCCTGGGCTCAGCCTGGCTGGTCAGTCTAAGTCCTACATTCCCAGAAAGCAGAATCCCAGAATCCCAGACTGGGATGGGATGGGTTGGGTTGGAAGGGATCACAGTGGGTCACCAGGTCCAACCCCCCTGCTCAGGCAGGGGCAGTGGTTGAGGAGCAGCCATGGCCCTGCCAGGGTTGTTGTGCTCTCCTGTCGTGGCAGACGTGGCTGGGGGCACACACAGAGATTGCTGTTGGTGTTGGCAGTGCCACACTGAACTGATTGATGACCTTGAAGAAAAAACACAGGGGCAGATGCAGTCTGAGTTTGCTTTGGAAGGCTGTCCCTCAACACACCCATCCCTCCAGCTTCCTCTGCAAGTTGGGCTTAAGGCCAGATGTGACCAAGTCTCTTTTGTTGGATGGCCCCTCTATGCTGTGTCACCTCAGTCAAGAAAGCAGAATGGTCCCTGCTCAGTTCTGGTGTCATTTTGATCCCCAGATGATGTGTTAAGTCTTTAGAAAACTATAAATTGAGGAGAACGGTGTGTTTGGGAAAATTTTCCTGGAAAGAGGACAAAGCTGCTGAATTGAGTGGGTGCTTGTTTTAAAACTGACACCTCCACTGTCTGCTGGGGGCTTTCCTTAACAGCCCAGCCCCTGCTGCATCACTGGTGCCTGAGATGCTGGAGATGGAAGAGCACCTCACAATCCCCCTGTGTTTTGTTTCCACACAGAGCTCCTAAAACAGGCTGGGAGTGAGGACCCTCTGGTTACCAGTGCTGGTCAGATTCAAACAAGGTAATTGGAACTCATTGGCCTGGAGCTGGTGGTGTGAGATTGGGAGGTGCTTTCAGGGAAGTTGCTACACAGCCTTGGGACTGGCACGTTCCCTTCACTCAGCCCCTTGATGAAGATTCCCAGGGATTTGATGTTTTATTTTATTTTCAGCATGGTTGATGATATCTCCCTGGTATCATAGATCTTCTATTTTTTTTTTTTCATTTTGACTTATTAGAATAGGAAATTGCCTATAAATGTTAAGTGGAATAGCTGCTGAATGTTTAAATTTTTACTGCTCTCTCATGCTGCATCTTTAGTCCTTACTGATATTTCCCCCCCGTACACATTTTTTCTTAAAGGCCAATGAAGCTGTTTGTGGCTTTCTGCATCACAGTAGTTACTGAGGTTGTTACTGCATCCCATGACTGCTATTAATGAGATGTTTGTTCTCCCGAAGGTGGTTGCACTGATTATTGTTAAAGTACAAAAACAAGCTCTGTGCAAGCTCTTTTCCCAGATTTGGGATCTTCACCAAATGTATGATGCTGTTTTAGATCTGGATCCTTGCCTCGTTCACATGGTTGTCTGATTCACAAAAAGCATCTCTGGGGAGTGCTTAAGAAAGGCTTTACCTCTACAGGAAAGGGTCAGGCATCATCCACATGACAGCAGGGGACTGTGGTTATCCAGTCACTCAAAAGCCCTGACTTGGCAAAATCTCTGCAGACTTTGCAAGACCTTCAGTGGGAGCTTCCCTTTTAGAAACCCAGAGAACCTCCTGCCCACCACAATGCCCAGGTGGCTACCAAGGTGATGTCCTCACTCCTGGCTGTTTTCACATCACTCAGATTACACCCTGCAATCCCAAAGAGATGACCAGCAAGTCTCAGGGATCACAGAAGAGTGGAATGGGTTGGGTTGGAAAGGACCTTTAAAGGTCATCTGGTCAAAACCCCTGTAGTGAGCAGGGTCACCTTCACCAAGGTCAGGCTGCATCAGGATTGACTTGATGCCAACACCTCTGTAAACTGTTTGCACAGGGGTCTATAAACCTCCTTCATGGGCCAGGAAGAGCTTGTGGGATCTCGTGGTTATTCCAGTGAGGAGGGGACAATGATGACAGTGAGGAGGAATGCAGCTCCCAGCCAAGGTGTGGGCACACTCCTGCTCTGCTCCAGCACACGCGGTCACTCCGGGCTGCCAGAGCCTCCTTCCACCCCAAACTCCCCATTATCTGTATCCCTCATGTTTCCTGCCTCCACCAGCTCACTGACACGTGTGCTCCCTGTTTGTTTGGGGTGCTGCTGCAGGAATATGGGGAGAGGGCTGGGGCTGGTGTGGCTGCTGCCTTCACAGATGAGGAGAGCAGATATTTCTTTTCTTCCCTTTCCTGGTGTGCAGCAGGCTCACACTCGCTCCCAGAAGCAGCTGCCTTGATGAATATTTGCCCAAATCATTATGCTTTCTAGCAGTTAGCCTGCAAAAGGCCCAGCACCATTTGTATGGTAATAGAAGGCTTTCTCAGAAATGTTCTGGAAGCAATCAGCTAAACTAATAGGATTTTATGTAAACCAATCTCTTTCTTTAGATCAGGGTGGTTGTACTCTTTTTATTTTTTTTTCTGGAGAAGAGGGTAAGAGCTTTTTAATAAATGCAAATTGATATTTCAATGAAAATGGAAATGAGAGAAAAAGTTCATCACCAGGGTAAAATGCTGCGACTTTGCTCCAGCAGCAGCTCCGTGTCTGATTCTCTGCACATTCCCCAGCCACAATGAGTTGCTGAGGTGCTGAGGTGCAACAGGGAGAAGAGCTTTCTTCCACCTTCCCACTAGAGTGAGACAGCCAGGCTGGACTTTTCATCACCCCATCAAAGCTGTGGTTTCTCCAGTCCTGGACCTCTGCAGAGGGCTGTGGCAGAAGTGATCAGGGAGAGGAGGCTGTGGCTGGAGGGGGTCAGGCAGTGGTTATTGCTCACTCCTGCTATGGATCAGCAGCTCTGGTACTCTGTAACTTGAGCTTTCTGTACCCCTCCAGCAGGATTTGAGAAAAGTAAGGGATGAGAAGCACTCAGAATTCTGATTTATGTTGTGTGCTCAAAACTCTGCTTTTAAGATAAGTGCTTTGCACTGGGAATTGTTCACTGCATTCACCCATGACCAAAAACTTTTGCTGCAAGCCCCAGATGCTTTCTCACGTGGGACACAGCCGAGGAAACTTTCTTGGCCCTGCTCCTGCTTGTCTCTGTTTAAAGGGCCTGATACATGACAATAGATTGCTTGTGTGGAGCATGAGCTGGCTAGGATTGCTGCAGTCAATCATTTAGTTTTTATTCTTGTCTATATGTATATAAATACATATATAAAATTAAATAAAGCTCTGATCTGTAGATGTGGTGGCACTGCTGGAAGTGCTGTTCATGGAGACTCAGACCAGTGAGGGTCAGGCATCCAGCAGGGTTTCAGGTGAGAAGTTCTCACCCTGTGAGGCTGAACCTGAGTTTGGAGCAGTGGGGGTTTTGGCTTGTCCATCCTGTGTAGCAAAGGACAGGAAATGTTCATGGTGGAGAGGCAGGATGTGCTTCCAAGGCCTTGGAAAGCAAACTTCAGCAGCACATGGGCAGAATGGGCATGCTGAGCACAGAAACCTGGGTTTTAGAAATACCTTCCTTCCTCCAGCCACTGTTTCCTGACCCTTCATTCATGCCAAGACAGCTGTTGATGGTGCAGTCATGTAAAAGGATTGCTGAAATTATTTGGGGTAAAAATTATTAAAAGGAATAATTTTGAGGATTTATTTGTAGCATGCATCACTTCAGTGTCATAGGCTGCCACAGAATTCCACCACAGTAATTCCTCCTTTGAGATAGGTTCTCTCAGGACAGAAAGACCTTGCTCAAGCTTTGGTCCTGTGCAAGAAGACAAGGTCTAATCAGAGCTTCATGATGGGAAGACAAAATCTGACCTACAAATATGCCTGGTGGGTTGTTATTCAGCTTGCCTGAAAATTTTCAAGTTTAATTCCACAACAGAATCCGAATTTACAGCTAGAAAAGTAAAATCTAAGCTATTAGTCTTATTAAGATTTATTTGAATATATTTTCAT
Source organism: Buphagus erythrorhynchus (assembly GCA_013400855.1). Lineage (NCBI taxonomy): Eukaryota > Metazoa > Chordata > Aves > Passeriformes > Sturnidae > Buphagus > Buphagus erythrorhynchus. Next base: position 73,381 of record VZTT01026343.1, on the reverse strand, counting down.
ATCTGGGACCATGCAGAGCTGTATCAGCAACTTCAGAAGAAAGAATGTGTGTTTTTCCAGGGTGTGATCTCTTTCAAACCTCCCTATCTGAAGACTGTCCCAAAAGAGCAAGAGAAGAGCACGGTGCTTTGGTGTGCCACATTCCTGCTTAGATGCTTTCCAGATACAACACTGCATTTCCAGGCATTGCAGTTAAAACCATTCAGGTATTGAACTGAATATTTAAATTGTTACATGGTTTAAATTCTTTGTGAGTTTGTCTGGGCTATGTTAAATTTATATGAGTAAAAATTCCTTCTTGAATTACAAAATTGACTAGTTTTTGCTCCTCTGACATCTCAGTCCACTCCTGTAGATGCATTCACTGAGGCCTTGGAAAGTTTGTTTAAACTATTCAGTCTCTGGAATCTGTAGGGTTTTTTTTATTTATACCATATATTGAATGTTATAATCACAGTGTTTAATTAACACTGAATTTTCAAACTGCATCAGATTTTATATCTTTAAGAGAGAAAGGAAAATAAACTGAGTCAATCCAGGAACCTCTCCTGATAGTCACAAAGGTACTAAAAACAATTTTAAAACCAATCAGAAATGTTCAATTGAAAATTTCTTTAATGGAAAAAGCAGTACCTGAAAAAGATAATCTTCCAGCTTTGATCTGTGAAATTGAAAAAAAATCTTTTGCTGTGGTTTGGATCTACAATGATTTCTCTTTACAAATGAATCCAATCTCTTCCAGGAGTGGCTGCCTGTTTAAGCTGTTGGGCTTCAGTTCTCTCCTGTTAGCTGTGGATCAATGCCACTTATAAATGAGGTATGCCAACAAGTGTGGGAGATCTGAAAATGCTACTTCCCACTGCTTTTTCCTTAAGTCTCTAATTTCCTTCTCCTGGGATCTCTCTGCTGCCTGTGTGAGTGGCAGATGTGGGGAGGGAATTTTCAGTGACTTACTGATGGAAACACCTGAGCAGTCAGTGCTTGTGCTTTTCATCATGGCAGGAATTTTGGAGGAAAAGCAGAAATCCCAAGTCTTCCCAATAGAAGAAAGAAGCAAGGAGGGAGTGATGTTCTTCAGGTACAACAAACTGCTTATGTACTAGTAAAGTTTTGTATTTCACAGCAAGTTTTCAAGCCTGAACCCAGATATGGTTGTGCTAAAGATCCCCAATAACAAGAATGTGTGCACTTGGTAATGCTCAGAACATCTCTCTTTGACATGTGGAGATCTTTTCCTTGATTCAGCATCCATTTGTGTCCCTTTGAGTTGTTTAATTGTCCTTTGTCTGGTTTGCCCAGTACCCCAGACAAAAGATGTCTCTCCTGGAGCAGGATGGTTACAGTGGTCCCTGAATGTCCTGAAGTTTTTCCTCCAGCTGGGAGGGACCTGTCAATGCTGCAAAGTCCACACTGTGACCCTGCCCAGCAGACCCAGCTGGAGATGTGGAGCAGCCCTCCCCTGCTCCTCCCTGCCAGTGGGAAGATTTCTGTCAGAGGTTAGATGGAAAAGAGAGAAGGTACTCCTGCAGGATGGAGAGCCTAATTTTTAGTGAAGGAATAACTCAAATCAGCAAATCCTACAGACCTTGAAACAAGCTCATCTTCCTTGCTTTCTTCATGAACTGTTGAAGCATTTTGGTATGTGAAAAGACAGTTCCAAAGACTGCCATTGTAAAATCTTTCAATCCACTTAACTCCTACCTAACTTCCTTCTGCCCTTGTCTGAAGTTGCTCACACTTGTGATGGCTGTAACTCCCAGAAATTTAAACTCCCTTTATGATCAATGGAGATGAAAGTCATGTCAGAGCACATCATCCCATTCTTAGTGGGTGCCTGAGGGTGTCCTCTTTGGCCAGACACCTGCTCTGCAGATGTTGAAATCTGGTGAAGAAGCCACTCTGCTCCATGTCTTTTTACCCCAGCTATAACTAATTACAAGAGGAATGAATGGGTATTTTAAATTGTCTACTGAAAAAATTACAAAGTAAAGTTGCACGTTTCATCACACTTTTGTGCCTTTCTTCTTGTAAGGCAATTTTCCCCTCTTAGTTAAGTTGTCCCAGGCTCCAAGGTGTGTCAATAACTGTTTTTCAGGTTGACATTCATGCTCTAATCATCAATGACTTTATCAGATGTCTGGACTGAAGAGTTTGCCTCTTTGAAATATTTTGGAATCCATCCACTTCAGCTTTTCTCTAGATTTTTCATGGCATTGGAAAGCACATTTGCACCCTTATCCTGCTCAGTTGTTTCCTCCTGGAATCACACACCAGGGCTTGTGGGACAGCTCACTTGCCCTAAGAAAGTATTATGGAATCAATCCTCTGAATCTGGTGAAAATCTACATAAGATTTTGATCACAGTTTCAAAATCTCTCTTTTAGGGGTTGGGACTTTTTTGTTTTGCTTTGGTTTGGTTTTGTTGTTTTTTTGGTTTTTTTTTTTCAGAAGCACAAAGTTTCATTTGAACTGTGTTCAATTAATAATGAATAATCGAGTCCTGCTGGTTGTTCACTGAGCAGCTCCAGCAGGAAGGACCTCAACTCTTCCACTTTCTCTCCTCCAAGCCACCACATCAGAAATATTCATGCAGGCAGTAGAGCCTTGACAGCCTGTTTTTAGGGCTGGTTCATCTACCCAAGCCCAGCCCTGACCCACTGGCTGAGTGTGTGCAGGGCTGCACAATGCCATGTGTCATGTTAGGGGAGTATGAAGTTCTGATATGTTATATCAGAATCATATATGTTGCACTTCCAATGGTCCCTTAGTCTTAATCTGTATTTTAAATGTCTTCTGTCTTGCTGGTTTTGATACTGGTGTTTCAAGATGTTGGGATTTAGGGGTGTTTTAGCACCTTTAAGAGAAATAAGACTAATGTGCAGATCACTGATAAAATGAGCTGCCTTTAAGTGGGAAAAACTGTGATGTCTGTCTAATCTCAAGTACTTATATGACTATTAACACTCGAAGCCATCTCTAATTGCTGTTTTAAGTGCACCAGGAGCTGTAGACAGCGGGGACAGAGCAAGGGCCTGACTTAAGCTGGCTGCTCTGGATCCCATGATATCATGGGATCCCATGGCTACCATGGGAGCCTTGGCTCCTTCCTAAAGGCTTTGACACAGTGGGACACCTCTAGGGCTACTGGTGACACAAGGACACTGAGTAGCCTGTGCTTCATGCAGCCTGCTCGTGGTCTTCTCAGGTCAACAGGATCACCAGAACCCCAGGAGTGCCTGACCTCACTGAGTGCATGTTACACTTCTGGCCATGACCTGTATTAGGCCTCTGGAGATGGTCTGAGAGAGTTATAGTGGCAGTGTGTTGTCATAATCTATTGCAACATAGATTATCATAAACTATCTCAGATTAACATAATCTGTCTCAGTTTTGTTTGCAAGGCTTTATACGAGATGCATTTTCTGCATCTTTTTTGGCCTTTCCTGCATTCACACCCCCCATTTGTTATTTTTCCTGCAGAAGAAACTTGCATGAATCGTCTGCTGAGCATTTCAGAAAGGCTTGGCTGTGGGACATTGCAGTTTGCAGAGCAGGGCTGTGCTGCAGGGATATATCACATCAGAGTGTGTCAGTATTTCACACAGCTGCAGCCCTCTCTGCTGACTGCCATTTATAGGAGCAGTGCAGTGCTCTGGCATTTCCATGGACCTCCAGGCAGAATCACAAATGCTAGACACTGCAATCCATCCTTTGTGCTGTTGACATCTGCAGTGCAAGTTCCCATCCCACTCAACTCCAAGCCTGAATTTCAGAGTGGCTGGTTAAATTAAGCAGGCATTGAGATGAGTGGATGGGGAATGGGAGGTAGAAGTTCTCTGGGGTGTTGCAAATTGTCCACATTTGTCCCTTGTGCATGGGATGGCCTGTTCTGCACCACAGAGCTGTGCTGGATCCAGTGTGAGCAGCCCCAGCTGGGTAGCAGGTGTGCAGCAGCACTGGCTGGGTTTGGGAACAGCCTCTGCTCACCTCCCCAGCATGCCAAAATAAAGATTGGCCATATGTTCCCACGTACACTTCTGTGCCAAAAGGTTGTCTTCCAAGTGGTTTTAGAGAGAAGCTACAGTCCTGTAGAAAAAATATCTTGAGATATCCCAGGAAGAGAAAAACACTGCTCAGGCACTCTTCATCATGGACAGATAATGTAATACAAAGCTGTTTAAATACCAGGGGTCATTGAGTTCTGTTTGATTCCTTGCTGTGCCAGTAAAAAGCATTTGGATGCACAGGGAGGATAGTGAAGCCACAGCTGAAGGTCCCTGTCCTGCTGAATAAACCAAGAGACAAGACATCCTGTTGCCCTGCAGACCTGCTTGAAGTACCATTCTAGAGTTTCAGGGCACTGAGATGTGAATCCTGAGAGGCAGGTAAAAAGTCCTGGCTGCTGTGCTACAAGTGGAAGGTGAGTTGGCAGAGCCCATAGTGATGGTTTGGGGCTCTGTTTTCAGAAACCAGTTTTGGATTTTTAGGACCAAATCTGAAGAGCATTGGTACTTAAACTCCTAAAACCCGGGTACAGAAAGATTCTTGGTATCTTCTTTTTCCTCTCTAATAATCCAACTTCAGTTTTCATGAGTATTGGTGAAAATGGAATGCCTTACCAGAAGTTAACTCCCAAAACAACCTGTAGATTGAGATCCAAGTCATATCTGAAAAGGAAGGCATTCCTACCTGACTTACATGCCTTTGGAAGTGTTGCTATCATCTGGGCAGTGAAATGTATTACAGGCACTTGAAAATTGCATATGGAAGAGGATCTATTATGATATTACTCCCAGTTTCTGCATAGCTGAAAGAGGCACCAGCTGATCCCTAACCACAGCTGGAAATAAAACTACATAATTAAAAATGCAGCTAGACACTCTTTTTTGCCCATTCTTTTGGAAGCATCTTTTCAGTGCTGCCATTCATTCTTTCTTATCACATTTCCATCAATAAAACCCACTGTCAACTCCTTACCTTCATCTTATAGAGAGAGCACTATTCTCTGCCTCACCTTTCCTATGTGAGAAATCTGCAAGCAGCCTGAAAAGATTTTTCAGGCTTCCTGCATATTCATGTGGCTACTTACACCACTCTAAACAATTCTATTATTCTATCTGTGATTTTGTGATTGCAGAGCTGGGTCTGAGCACACACAGCCTTTGCTGTGCTCCCACCAGCCCTTGGCAGAGAGTTTGCTGTAGTCCTTTCCCCATGGGAACATCAGCAGTTCCTGTCCCAGCTCCAGGGGTGCAGGGACCTGAAGCTGTGGCTGAGCTGCTGGCATTGGTGTGTACATGCTTCTTGCATACCCAGCCTGCTTGAAAATGGCTCTGATGGCTCAAAATTCTCAAATGGTCGTGTTTATTTAGCCATCCTGAAAGAGGAAACTGCCTGCAAGGCTCTGGAGTTGCAGAAATCTCCCCTGAGTGCCTGGTGGGAAAAGGAGGGGGCAGCTCTGCTGCTTGGTGTGCCTTGGTGACCCTGTCAGGCCTCTTCTGCTGGAGCTGCAGCAGCAGAGGGGAGCTGGGAGGCTGTGGCAGGGTGATGAAAAGCACTCCTGCCTGATGGCTGGCCAGGGGGGGCAGTCACAAAAAAAAGGGGACACTTCAGCAAAAGACATTTCTGAATTGTGTTCCTCTGTTGGTGGAACAACTGGGCATGTTATTCTGGTGGTAATAAACTGCAGGTTCTGGCTTTACCTTATACCAAAGCCAAGCAGAACACAGGGAGGGGGCTCTGAGTGAAGCACTGTAAAACCTCAAAACTAAGCCAGAAGGTGGCCTTGGTGTGAGCTACAGAAAAGAAGCAGGAGCCAGCATAATCTGTTGGCCCATCTTTGCTGGATCTGAGGTTTCATTCATGGACAAATCAGTGTACTACAGCCCCTGCACAAAAAGATCATTCAAGCTTCTTTTAGCCAAAGTGCAGTGCTGGATGTGTCAAACAGGCTGAAAGCCAGCAGAGAGCATCACAGGGGCCCTGACATGCAGAGTATGCTTTGAAAATTTTAGGTTTGTGTCCCTCCTGGCACTAGACTTTGAGGTGCAATGGAGACCTGGAATCAAAATTTCTGAAAGTCCACATATATCTACAGTCTCATCTGTGGACTCAAGTACCTGATATGAAGGTGTCTGTAAATGCACATGAACAGCTTCAGGTAAGGTAAAATGAGCTTCATTTTGCTCTTGTATGGAGGCATTTTATGCTCCCAGCTTAAATGCTTGCCACTGAGCTGGCCACACTCTCTGACGAGAACCAAGTAGGACTGGAAAAGGTCCAGGAATTGGTGATGGCTGTGGAAGAGCAAGGGCTTTCTCCAAAGGCCCTCTCAGGGGTTATGTTATGATCAGCCAGGAGATAATTTTGACTCATTGCTGTTTTACACAAAGCAAGAACCAGTAGCATCGAAATGATTGGACTGCAGGAGTTTTAACCCAGAATATGAGTCAGCTGAGTTCACTTGACCCTCTTGGCACAGGTTGTTGAAAAAACAAAGGTGGATTCAGAAAGGTCTTTGGCAAGTGGTGAGAAGGTCAGCACATGGTGGCAACCAAAAAAATAGAGGTCCAGATGCCACATCCTGCTTGAGCTGTTTCTATTCTCCTGGTTTGGCCAAGAATTACATTCTCTCCTTCTCGTGCAAGTCACAAGGTGCTGGGCTCTGAATGGATCTTTGCTCTGACTAATGTTGTCTCTAAGCCTTGGAGTTTACCTGGCAGCAAGTCCCAATGACGTGAGTTAAAACTGAACTGCCAGCACTTGTCAGGGATGTGACATTTGTTTGGATTGTCCTGGTTAGTGTAATTTTTCTTCTGTATATTGAGTTATACACCCTAGTATTGTTTCTGCAGTAAAACAGTCACACCCTGCTAGCATAATTGTGGGCTACAGATCATCTACTTCCTTTCTTCTTGCTCATTTAAGGTCATGAGACTATGCAGTGACAGCTGGGGATTAAAAAAGCAAATTATGATTTTTCTGTGTGTGTGTGTGCAGGAGGAGAGCTTCAGCAGTTTCAATTTCAGAAAGTGCTGACCTTCAAAGCCTTTTTAATATTAGGTTGGTCCAGACAGCTCAGAACAGAAGGGTCCAAAATCAATCACTTGAAAACTGGCGCTAAAGCCACCAGAAATAAATCAACCCCTGCATAAAAACTGCAGGTAATTATTACCTCCATAACTATGTGACTCACAAGTTTGTTTTAATCATTATGCAAATGAAAGGTAAGCCCTCGCTCACAGTGTGATAGATTTGATGGCATTTATCCTCTGTAACAAAACTGATTCATTAAAGTTTCCCGGTATTTGGCAATCAGCAAAGGCCCGATTTTGCCTCTGTGATGAAAAAACTCAGAGCATAAACAGAGTGTTTCTTGGTGTGGATGATGATGCTGGTGCACAGTTTGTGTTCGCAAGTGTTTGGAGAAAGCAAAAATTGGAGAGAAGCAAAGTACAGAAACTTGTCATAAGCCTTACAGCTTTCTTGTTGAAGATCACAAAATCATAGAATGGTTTGAGTTGGAAGGACCTTAGAGACCATCTCATTCCAAGCCCCTGCTGTGGGCAGAGGCACTTTCCACTGCACCAGGTTGCTCAGAGCCCCATCCAGCCTGGCCTTGAACACGTCCAGGGATGGGAAGGTCAGAAGGACCCTCTGCCAAGCACATGGATGGGCTGCTGGTGCCCTGTCCTGAAGGGCTGTGGATGCTGCCTGGAGGTATTGACACAGTGAGCTTTGCAAGCCTCAACTAGACACCTAAAACAAGAGCTTTCAAGTCCTTCAAGGTACTTGGTGTGCATTGCAGGAGAGATTTTCCTGCCCTGTGTGTCCATGTGTGGCAGAGTAGCCTGGAGGCTCCTGAAGTGCTGCAGCACATGCCTGGATGCTCACCCACAGCTGAAACCCCAGACTGGATGGGAGCACGGGCACCCCCTCCCAGGGGAGTTGCAGGTACAGGGAATGCTGTAGCAGTATTCCCTGTAGATATTGGAAAATCCCATTTCCAGCCTGGGCGGGTGCAGCTCCATCCGGCTGCAATCCCAGCAGCGCTCCCAGCTCTCAGTCGATTCTGTCTGTGCTGTTTGTTTGAGCAAGGAACTCTTTTGTTGCTCTATCAAAGCCTTGCTGACATAGCCTGCAGCTATGAACAAATGTTGTGTGGCTGCAAGCAGAGCATTGGAGAGACAGGAAGCGTGTGCAGTATTGATAAAGAGCAGAACGGGGGCTTGTTTAAACTGTGCACAGACAACTTTTCCATAATTAAGGGAGCAGCAGACACCATCCCTTGCCTACAAATGAAATGACTAAGGAAAGCAGGAGACACACAGGACATACAGCCTGGCACACACCTGTGAGCAGAAGTGATGGTGAAAGGGACCTGAGATGATTCCCAAGGATGGGCTGCACATGCCTGTCATTCCTTTTTTTTCAGCTGGCAGCATGGGTATATGGAAAACTCATGCTGTATTCTCAGCAACTGAAGTGTGCCATGAGTCCTGTCTGGGAGTGGAGTTCCCTTAAATGAGGCCCTTTTGGATGCCCCTCTTCATGCTGGAATGATTCAACCTGCAAATGGAGCAGGTGGACTAAGGGGTCAAATAGACCTATTTGCTTGGTCCTATTCACAGGGACTAATGGAATTGTTTCCTTCTTATCTGCAGCTTTAGCCTGTGTTTGTTCTTGGGAATGTGTGCCACCCTTGTGCCTTAATACTTTAAAAATTGGAAGTTTCTGCTAGGCAGCTAAAAGTAGGATTGGGACAGCTGCTGGGAGAGGTAGGTTGGATGTGGTTGGAGCTGTGTGTGGGCTTTACTTCCAATACCTGTGAGTGCCTGGTGCACCCACTGTAGGCACTGCCACAGGTTGCTCTGAGAAGTTGTGGATTCCCCATCCCTGGAAATATTCAAGGCCAGGTTGGATGGATCTTTGTGCAGCCTGGTCTAGTGGAAAATGTTCCTGCCTGTAGCAGGGGGATTGGAACTAGATGATGTTTAAGGTCGCTTCCAACCCAAACCATTCTGATTCTATGATTCTATGATTCTATGATAATGAGAAATGTGCCCACCTACAAGCCATCCTCTTCCAAGTGCCACTTGCTCTGCATTCCCTTCTTCCTAAGTTTTGGGTGCTTTTCCCAAGCAGTAACTTTAAGAAGAATCTCCAGACCCTCCTAACCACACCAGGCTGTTTTGAGTCATGATCTCCAAGTCCTGGCCATGCTGATGAAAAGTTGTCACATCCTCATGTCAAGGTGAAGTCCATGGGGGTTTAGCTTCCATATTCTCCTTGGTTTTTCCTCTTAACCAAAAACCAAGCTGTTTTCAAACCATCACACTCACCCAGCACTGTCTGAAATGGGCACGGGCATCCAGGTTGTGCCAGTGTTGCAATTTAGCAGCTGGTACATTTAAATGCTTGCAGGTGGGATCAATCTTTTTTTTAATCATTTATGTTTAGTTGTTTTTTCCAGATAGATCTCTTGGTGTTTTATTGCTAGCAAGTTTCTAAAGAACACTTTTAAAGCTTGAGCTGAAAAGTTTAATATCACCCAGCAAGAAGGAGCTTCACTTAGGAGACTTCTCCTATGCTTGGAGCTCTTAGGAAGGTCAGGGGTTGAATACCCTGAAATATTTTGGTTGAAAGATATCTGATCTGACTTCTGCTTACAGCTGGGCCACCCTCAAAGGAGGCTGAGATTGCTCAACCCTTGCCCAGTAAAATTTTGGTTATTTCCAAAGATTTCAGAGCCCTAGTTACAACAGCAGTTGACCCCCAGGCTGCACTGCAGTACAAGGGAATCCCATCCCAGGTGCAGGAATTGGTATTTGCTGTGCTGAACTCCACAAGGTTCCTCAGCCTTTTCCTCCAGCCTGTCCAGGCCTGTCTGAATCAATGTGTTTTTATCACAAGTGTTGTATTTGCTCATGGTGCAAATATGTCCAGAGCATTTGCAGGCCTCCCCACACACACCCACACTTTGCAGGGATGCAAAGGTGGAGCAGGACACCTGCTCTCACCCCATGGGTCATGCAAGGTGGCATTTTGTTTAATGATGACTTTGGATATCAATGCATTCAGTTACAACATGCATTGCCATATCAGCATCCATCTACTGAGAAATGAAAAATTATGGATGACAACCCTCACTTCACTATTCAGAGCATGAAGGAAGATGATGCTGGTAATTGGGTGTTTGCTGTCTAAAGGAAGAAGTTTGTAATCCATTGCTATTGCTGACATGATGGCTCTGTAAACCCCCAAGCCACAATTTATCTCAGCCATTTAATATCTGTGTGGAGAGACAGAATGGCATATTCAGGATGAGCCATTATGATCTGTCTGTTTGGGAATACAGGGTGTTTTATAATCTTCTATGGATATTTTTTACTTTAAATGAAGGAAATTAATGGCTAATATCTGCAGAGAAATAATGCCTGATGGGAAGCACTGTTTGAAGGATGGTGCTACATGAAAGCTGAAATTGTATTTCTCTGTCAGCATGATACCTGTTTTCTTTTAATCACAGCTATGAAGCTCTAGAGTTTCAGCCTTAACTGTTAATTTCCTGTCTATTGTCTATTCAAACAAGATCCTGCTGTGTCATTTCTAACAAATACATTCAGGGCTGGAACCTCCCCTTCTCCAAGGGCTGCTAAGTCCCACAGCCTGAGCCACCCTTTCCATGCAGTGCAAGGACTACAGCAGCCTGATGAGTACTGAAAAAATGTGGCTGAAGCATCGAGGAAAGGAAAACAAAGAATAAAAATGACTAACAGAGCCATGCAAAAATTCAGGTGTGAGAAAGATCATAGAATCACAGAATGGTTTGGGTTGGAAGGAACCTTAAAGCTCATCTCATTCCAACCACCTGCCCTGGGCAGGGACACCTTCCACTGGACCAGGTTGCTCAGAGCCCCATCCAGCCTGGAGCTGAACACTTCCAGGGGTGGGGAATCCAGGACTTCTTTCTGCCAAAAAAGTGGCTTGAGGAGAGGACAAAACTGAGGGGCAGCTTGGACTGTGCCAGCAGTGCAGGGCCAGTGCAGAGCCCTGGGCACAATCACTGCAATGAGTATTTTGGCACAGCTCCCACACAGGCTGCATTCAAAGAGGAATTGTGTGAGATTGTTTGAAAAAGAGCATCTATAGTAGCCATAGGGTGCCCAAGGCTAGCCCAGCATTCTGGTTTAGTGCCAGACAAAAATATTTAGGGCAAATGTTTAAAAATAAAAAATAAAGTAAAAATTAAGGGTGTTACCTATTTTTTATTTCTCACTGAAAGTTCTGCTGCCTTGGTTAGTAGATATTTTAGAAAACTTCAGCTTAAAGAAGTACTGGTTTTGGTCTGACCCACCTACATGTACTATAACAAATCACAAGGAGCTACCAGGAACATAATGTTTTTTCAAGATGAGCTAAATATATGTACAAGGACTGATGCTTTTTTTCTTTTTAAGCTTACAATTCTGGAAAAAAAGAACGGTGATCTTATAGGAATCCAAATCTGTGATGCTGAAGCTCTTGAATTATTCATATCTTATTCATTGCACTGTGATTATTTCTAATGCTTCAAACTCCTGGATAGCTTTTGATGCCTGTATTATTTCTGTGTAAATCCCAGCCATTAGTTGGTTTTATCAATAAGGTTCAGATTGAATCATGCCTCCCCTGCAAATTAATGCAGGCTTAGACAAATGCAAGAGAAGATTCAAACTATCAAATCACAGACTGTTAGATGTGGGTTTAAAACCAAAACATGTGTATGTTATTTCAAGCTTTAGAAGGTGGTAACTGAAAATATTAGCACATATAGGGACATTTAGCAGATTGGTACACATGGAAGAGTGAGCCAAGCTGCAGGCTTGGAAGGCTTCTAGGATGTATAGATAGACTGAGCTCTGCCACAGGCTCAGTCCTTCACTGTTCCCAGCCTGGAGACCAGGACATGTTAGGCTGGCTATTGACTCATTGTCACCATCAATAATTAAACCACAACAATTGTTTCCAAACAGACTTAAAGATCAGGTTTAAACTCATAAAAGCAAGCAGGAAGACCAGGCTAGGGCTCTCTAATTCCCCATGACATGCCTTTGGGCTGTGTTTAGCAGAAATGCCATGTGCCATTGATTAGTGCAGGGGTGCACTGGGAATGGTGTGGCCCTCTGAGTGCTCAGTTCTCATGCCCTCCTGCATGAGGCTGCCTCTAATATAATTTCATTTCATTATTGTAGTGTTAATTTCTCTCAGATTACTATTTGGTTTTCAATTTCCCTTTCTTTTCTCAGCAAAGGAGGGGAAAAGATATGATCAGCTTTAATGGATGGGAATTTTTCTTGGTGGAGCACAGTCAGTGCAGTGACTGATTCAAGCCTGCAGACACCCAAAGTTGTACCTGCAAGCCTGGTCAATCAATTTGTTCCCCTAAAGCAGTGATGAAACTGCTTCAATAATAAAAAATTGGTTTACTAATAAAAGCTTACATCTCTCTGGCCCAGTAAACTGTGTGAAATGCAGTTATGGAAAGCAAAGGAAATCTAATTTTAAGCTTACAAGACCCTTACAGTATCTCAAAAACAAGTAGTAGAAAATTTTAAAGGAAAACTTGTGCAGCAGAGGTCAGTCTGGACTGACAGGAAGGGCAGTGTGACCTCTGAAAATATAGGACATTATTAAGATCCAGGCAGAAATCTGGTATCTAACACAGAGGATATGTTTGCATCCATTCTGCAGAGACAGAAGACCTAGAAGAACCAGAGGCATCCTTAAAACACATCCTCCTCCTTCTCCCTCATCTCTCTCCATCTACTTATCTTTTAATCAGATATTTAAATTTCCTCATCAATTTTTCAGCATGCTCCTTCCCCAGCTGGACCAAGAGCTGCTGTGGAGAGCAAGCAGTAAAGAGATGAACAAGTTTATGAAATTTGGGTGGAGTGGGGATCCCTCACTCCACCAAGGCTGGTCCCACAGGCTGGGCTGGATGCCAGTGCTGTAACAGACAGCTCTTGTACAGGCTCCCTGCAGGATCCCCCTGCATTGCACAGGGCTGCACTGTTGACAAGAACATTAAAAAAAAAGGGTGGGATAGGGAAAGTTGCTTCCAAGTAATTGCATACACTATTTTTCAGGGATTTTACAGTGTCCCACAGGCAAATACCCCACAGTTCGTGGAAGATGGGGCTTAAGTTATCCCAGCTTAGTTTAGGATTTATATCTGAGTCCCAGCATCCAGAGATGACAGAGTAAAGGGAGTCACCATCTCTTCTGGATGGACTTTGTTCAAGAGAAGACCATTTGGTGTCTGGGTTCTGGGGAAGAGTTGCTGTATTCAGTGGTGGGAAGGAGGAACAGGGGCTCAACCCATTTCTTCCCTTCACATTCTCCCATGGTCAGTGCAGGCAGCTCTCCCTGGAAGGTCTCAGGTTTGTTTTCTTAACATCTGGTCCTTCTTGCCATCCCCTTCCTGGGAAACAAGGACATGCAGTCTGATAATGCTGGACCCCTCAGCAGACAGGGGCAGGGAATGTAAAATATCACTTTACATTCTCCTGCTGTGCACTGGCTGGACTCATCTCACCCCATGCACTTTTTTTTCCCTTCTTGCTGCTGCTTGGAAACAGATTCCTGCATTTCTTTGGTCCAGCAGGGGAAATTCTTGGCTGCAAAGATGAATCTCACAATCTGGTCTGCGGGCCAGCAACCCTTGGCCAGCTTCCAGGGACAGGATCTTTCTGATGTGGGGATTTTCCATTGAGGGTACTCTGCTGCCTCTTCAAATGTTGAGAGAATTGCATTGTAAGAGTGGTTCTCTGCTGATAATCATCCCGAAAGCCAGAGAAGAAAATGCATGTGGGGCTGAATGCAGGGGCTGCTCCCAAGCCCTGCAGAAGGCTGGGGACAGAGGTCAGCCCCTGGATGCCTTCCCAGAAATTACTGGACATTGGTGTTTTGGGGCTCATCTGTCCAGCCAAAAGGGCAGCTGTTGCCTATATTTCCACAGGCCAGGGACTAAAATGTCTAATTGCAAAAAAAGCCAAAAAAAAAAAAAAAAAAA
>VZTT01026343.1:24933-49376 GCA_013400855.1 Buphagus erythrorhynchus | reverse complement strand
TTTTTTTTTTTTTTTTTTTTTTTTTTTTTTTTTTTTTTTTTAACCTAAGTATTTTTTCCTCAGGACCTGCCAGTTGTTTGAAATGAGAAGTACTGGCAGAAAAGGCTAAGCCTCACTGTTTGAAAGACAGTGACATTTCAAAATTGATATTCTGAAATTGCCACATCCCTCCTGGAAACAAAAAGCAATAAAAGGTTGGTATTTCAGTGAACTTCTCAGAAACATAGAGATGAAGTGCTGTTACTGACCAGCCTAAGCTCTGCATGTTTTCGATTTGTACATTGCAATATTTTCTTCTTCATGGAACAAGTCTGTTTTTTGGGTTTTTTTTAAATTTCTGAGAGTTGTCCTGGGCAGCAGTTTTTTTCCAGCCCTGGTTTTCAGCTTATGTTCCAGCAGAACCTGTGGTCCTTCTCACCCCAGTAAATCAGTCAGGAAGGGCTGAAGGCACAGCAGTACTGGGTACAAGAGATTTTGTGTCAAACAGGAGAGAAGAGTAGGTAGAGTACTTGGGTAGGAGCTCAGGCTAAGTTCTTTGTAAAGACATCCCTTTACTTTCATCTCATCTAACACCTTCCAAAAGCAGGATCTCTTGTCAAACATCTAGAAAGGTGATGCAAGCTTCACTGCAGTGCCCAGGGTTTGCTGGCTGCCTCTTCCCAGAGATACTCTCTGCTACCCTTTCAGGATGTCTCCTTTGGCAGCAGACTGGGCTCTAGGAAGACTAAATATCAAGGATGATTAAATGCCATGAAATATGGTGGCATGAGCACCTTTGTGTTCTTTCCTCTTGGCAGTCTATTAATCTAAGGGAAAAGCTTGCGAATATAAGGCTAATTAATCCCGACTACTGTGGACAGTGTAATTTAAATTTTTTTGAAGACTGACATTGCTTAGCCTGAAATGACTCAGAACCCCCTCAGCTCCCATTCCCAACACAAGAGTATTTCATATTTTGTACAGCCAATTGTATTTTCTAAATTTGCTTTCAAGTGCGTCACAGGAAATAGACCTTACAGGAAAGAGAGAAATCAATAACTCTGCCATATTCCAGAAAAGGGTGTGAGAAGAGCCTCTTCTATTATGGATTGAATTAATTCTGCTCTCTAGCACTAGAGATATGGAAAATCCCCTCCACATCCCCTTCCAGTGTTCAGTCTGCTGCTGTAGGGAGCTGTGTCCTTGATGTCAGCTTGGAGCAGAAGAAACTGGGCTGGAGGGAGGAGGAGAAGGATTCTGGCTGGAGTAGTGTGACATTGACACATGAGGCTTTAATTTCAAGGGAGGAAGTGAAGCAAAAAGGATTGCAAAATCTGCTTCCATAATGGTGTGGGATTCTGCTTGCTCTCATATTTGTGGTCTCAGAGGAAACATCAGCTGGTCCTCCTTGGCTCATAGTGAGATGGGGAGGTGGGTAGACACAGCCTTGATGTGAGAACAGGGGAAAGAGGGGATCCTTGATGTGTCAGCAGGGATGTAAAGAGCCTTTTCTTCTCATCCTGATAAAGAGTAAAGCATTTATTTGCATTTATTTTTATTTTTAAGTCTGCTCTGCATTTGCCAATAAATACTGAAAACTTTTGGCATTTATTTTGCTATATGTACACAATGGCTTACACACACCTCGGGCTGGACATCTGCAGGGTCCTAACAGACCTCAGCCTTGAGCCATTTTGTTTCAGGATATCCCAAAAACATCACATGGAATGGCTGGGAGAGGCTATTTGCTCAGGGAACTGAGAAGAGACCAATCCATACAGCAATCCAAAGAGCAAAGCTGCACAAAGAGAAACAATTGCAGAGTGATTACTCTTTCATAATCCTCCAGGCTTGCCTTGACACAGCACTGTGCATGAGATCTGAGCAAATTTGGAGGCTTCTGTAATTCCCATTGCCATTCTCCAATGTAGAGAGGAAGGTTGTTTTCATACAAAGGCAATCACTTACCCTTTATTTACTGTGAAGGATGAGGACAGGGGACTCTGCCTCCCAAAGCTTTCCACAGTTGGGTTTGTCTAATTATTCCATGGAAGAGCTTTTCCCAGCAGTGTGTGCGTCCTCTGTAGCAGAGCCTGGGGGACTCCTGCCCTTGCAGAAGGTCTCTCCAGAAACTGAGTGTTTTGCAGTGGAATAATACTGCAGCCCACGTGCCTTTGTCACTTTAGCTTATTTATTTTTAATGGCATCATATGAATGAAGAAATGTGCCTTCCTCATTGTCTTTTGAAGGCGGATAATTGTGTCGCTGTTGCGCTCGCTATCGGCTTGTCGTGCCCAAATGAATTTACACTTCTCCATCTTTCTCTTCAAAAAGCAGCCCTGCTGAGTTTTCCCAGTTGTTCAGTCAGTCACAAGCACTGCTTTATGTTGTCTAAATAGATGTGGCTCTTCTCTTGTTCCTGGTGTCAGCCTTATTGTTAAATTGCTTTGAATTTGCAGTGAATTGGAATTCTTCATTCCAAGGAGAAAGAAATTATTACTTGTAATTAGGATTAGGATTATTGGAGAGTAGTGCTTTTCAGTCCAGAGTTAATGAGTTATGATCAGAACATATCCTTTCATTAGTTTAAAATAGTCCCATCATTATTCTGATATTGTGATCTAGGGGGAAAAAAAGCTTTAATAGCAGTTCACTTAAAACAGCAGAACACACATAATACTTCACAGGCTACATTTTTATGTAGTAAATAGTTATGGGTGGCTAAACGTGAGTCTGTGTCACCACTCTGGCTGAGAAAGAGTCTCACTGTGGTGGGATGGATCAAGGTGAAAAATACACTGCAAGAGCAATTATCATTGGTTATCAATTGCCCAGAGAAGTCGTGGACTCCCCATCCCTGGAAGATCAAGGCCAGGCTGGATGGGGCTTGGAGCACCCTGGTCTAGTGGCAGGTGTCCCTGCTCATGGCAGAAGGTGAAATGAGATGATATTTAAGGTCCTTTCCAACCCAAACCTTTCCATGATTTCTATGATCATGCAGGATATCTGCAACCAAGCTTCACTGGAAAATTCCATCTGGAGTTGACACTAAGTGGTCAATCAATGTGGCAAACTGAAATTTCCTATATTCCAGCTACAACCTGGAGATATTCTTCTCTCCCTCAGTTGTTTTTGCATTGTAGAGTGCCAGCTGTGACTGAGCAGAAGGAGAGGCACCACATTTCAAATGCATTTAATCAGTGGTAACTAAGGTTGGCATTGGGCTCATGTGGTCAGGAAGAGCAGCTTATAAAGGTATCATAGCAAGTCAGGATGTTGAAGAAAAACTCTTCCAGTAATTTGAAAAGTAGATTTTTAAAGTGGTGAGCTTCAAAGTCTAGAAATTATTCTTTGATCTTACAAAGCCTGTAAATGACAGCAGTGTCTTCAGTACACAGCATATGTCCAAACAGTCACAAGAAACCTAAATGGGGATTTGAGGCAGCAAAACTCTTAAAATAAGAAAGGGGACATAGTTCAGACAGTCAGCCCAAATAACAGTATGGTTGCTCAGTGTAGACATTGTACAATCACTTATTAACTTAAAAAAAGCAACTTATTTGAATTTCCAGATGAATTCCTGAAAAAGGAGGGAGGTGATTAAAAAATAGAAAAAGAGATGTGGCCTAGAATGAGAAAGATTTTAGTGTCTGAATGTTTCTGAGAGGGAGGATTGCAGCCTCAAGAACAGAGGAACATTTTTAGGTGGAAGGAAGTAACGAAAACACTGAAATATTTTTTGTTGTGGTTTTCTGACCTTTAACCAAACTCTCCAGGCCTGCATAAAATGTCAAAATAAGTGTGTTTGTTTGTCTGAGTGTATTTGTTTGCATGTAGGTAAAGCCTGCTCAGAGAACATCTCCATGACCACAGCTGTGGGCAGACAATGCTCGGGGTCCTCAGGTCCATGGCCAGCCAGCCCTGGGAAGACTCCTCAGGATGACATTGGACTTGATGCATAAATCCAGGCTCAGCTCTGCAGTGATGCTCAGCTACCTGGCTCCCAATGGCATAGAGATAAAACGTTAAGGTGGCTTTGGACCTGAATTAATAAGAACACTGGGCAGGGAGTAGATAAGAAGAGAATGCACATGTTCTTTCCAGAGATGTTTTTGGTGCATCAAAACCAAATTGCTGAATTAATTTTAGCATTTGCTTATCTTAGAGTGCAGTACAGGACTGGAGGATATAATTCTTAATGTCTTACTATCAATTACAGCATTAGTTAACTATATTTTCTATTTTTAAAAACGTCTGGAACTTTGTTGGTAACTATTCATTGAGATGGAGGCTTGTATTTTAACAGTGCTTCTGAATGGGCTCTTAAAAATCTTGGAGCCAGCCTGTGACAGCCAGATGAAAAACAGGACTGGACAAGAAGTCTGTGGTGTCAAGGCAGCCGTGTAAAGAAATGAGATAAGATTTAGTGTTTGCTTCTAATGTGCTGTCTTGGGGTGTCCTATTGGAATTTCGTAAGAGAATTGCTTTTTATAAACAGGTTGTGACAAGCAATTGCACATCTCTCCACACAGCTTAAGAAAGGAAGAACAGAATAATTGCAAATAGGGCTGGGCGAGCTCTTGGGAGGTCACCCAGTCCATTGCCTCACCCAGGTGGGGCTGGCTTCACTCTAACTACTGCTGGCATATGTTTGCCTCACATGTTTTCAAAAACCTGCAGTGACAGAGGTTCCACAACCTTCCTAGGAAATGTTTTCAAGGCTTATCACTGCTATTTGTTACAAACTTCTTTCCTACTGCCTTGTGACACCATTGCTTCTTTCCAGGCTCCAAGGGATCACAGGAGATGGTCATTTCCTTTCTTACACAGCTACAAGTCCCTCTGTTTGGAGACTGCTATCATGATTCCTCTTAATTTTCTCCTTTCTAGACTAAACAAATCCCATCCTTCAAATCATTCTTCATAATTTATGGTGTTTAAACCTTCTTGCCTGAACTCAGACTAATTGGCGTGGGTCCTTCCTGAGAGCACTGGCCCAAACCTACATTTCAGTGGCTTCATTTTCTCATCCCTATATTTATTTTTCAAGTCTCATTGCAGTGAGGATTTTCATGAGTTTTTGTTAAAGCATCCCTGGGTAAATGCCAGTCTTGGATCTGACCTGGAGTTTGTGTAGACAGTACCCTCTAAGGGAGTTTCCACATCTTTGTTGAACTCTGGTACCCTAAGGAGTGCTAGATTTTAAGAAGAAAGATGGTGAAAATACATAATGGTATCATTCTCAAAGATGTCAAATTCTTAAAAATACTTTTTTCTGACCTGAATTTCTTTCCAGCTGTTTATATCAGGTGACATTTTCTCAAGCAGTGCAAATGCTGGATGCTCAGCTTACTGAAGCAGGAATTGAAGATGCAGATGCTTGAATCTTTATTTAAAGTGAGATTTGGGCTTCCTCTTGTTGCTGTGTTATTGAGTGGGGTTTTTTTGTGTTTGGTAGGTTTTTTTGTGTAAATAAGCTGATCCATATATAATTTCCCTGGATTCATAACATCTTTTACTACTCTGTTCTGTGAATGCATCAGAGCGGCCACTGTTCAATTATTACTCCTTATTTAATTTTCTATAATTAAGTGTTAGACTTTTATAAGATACGTAATCTCTAAACTGATGGTGTTGCATAGAAGGTTCATTTTATGTGCATTTTTTTAAAAATTACATTTTGCTATTAATATATTGGCTTATATTGTAGTGGGCTTGGCAGTGCTGGATTAATAGTTGGAGTTGGTGATCTTAAAAATCTCCAACATAAATGATTTTATGGTTCTATCTACAGAAATAACTCCCCAGTGTGAACCTCTGATCATCAGAGGGGTCAGGAGAGCCAGGTATGATGCAAACTTCATCTGTTTGGTCCTACAAAATTTGTGGTCTATGTATTACAGGGTTGGTCAAGAGGATTGGCCTCTCCTGGGAGAAATACTGACATTTTTGGCTTGTATTAGGCTACTTTAATCCTGAAACCCTCATTGCTGGTGACAAAACACAGACTGGGGGTCATGGCCAGGGTGACATGCAGAAGGTTTCTATCCCAGTTGAGTAGGGTTAGTGGGAAAAAGGGGTCCTCTTTCCAAAGCAGCTGAAGGACTGGATGACTTTTCCAGTCATCCAAACAAGGGGTTAGTTAGCACAAAGATGATTTTTTGAGTGAGTTCTTGGGAAAAAAATGTCAGCAGATAATGCATTGATTTGGTAGGAACTTTATCAATTTGAGAAGAAAAAGAAAACACTGTTCTTGGCTATCATTTCCACTGTGAATAGGAACTGGGAGATAGAGAGCCCATAAAAATCAAGCCAATATATGAATATAATTTTTTAGGTTCTCAGAGCTTATGCTAGAAACTGAGCTGATACTGCAGCTTGTGATGGATATCTGGAAAACAAAATGTAGGAAATAGACTTGCTTTGAGTATGTGAGGTTAAATTTGCTGCTACTTCTCTCAGTAAGGGAATTCTGTACCCAGTAGATTGACATGCTTTTAAGTAATCAGAGCTCCAGTGTTTTCTGCTATATAGTGTAATACCACATAAAGCAAGAAAAAGAAAAGGAAGTTGGCCTATGATGGAATTTTTCTGGTGTTTTCTTCCACAACAGAATGGTAAATTGTTTGCTTTGGCTTTCTGGAAATTATCTGACCTTGATACTTCATATTCAATTTATGTAAACAATTAAAAAAGCGTCTGAGCCAAATAGAAAAGGCTGTTTCTTGAAAACCTGCAGGGAATTCACATGGGAATTTCCCACATGCTGTGGCAATCTTAAAAATACCTCCTTGTAACCCCACAATATTAATGATTAACTCCGGAACTGTGAGTTTTTCCAGACTTCCAGTGAGCTCAGTGATTTGTGTGTTCAGCTGCATGTATCAGGAGACACAGTAAAAAAGAGTCATTTACCACTTTTAGTAGCTTGCATTCAACAAACAATCTGTCACATTTTCCCCTTGAAATTCAGAGATTTTTGCAGATTGCTCGGCTGACAAATATCACAGGACGGGAAATGATTTGTGGCTAAGCTTTGTGCTGAGATGCTCTTGCAAGAATGAGCTGGAACCAGCTTTGTTCTTCACAAAGTACCCAAAAACAGAGCTGCTTTGCTCAGGACACTCCACCCACACACTGCAGCATGAACCTTCAGAGGATATGCTCAGCATCTCTGAGACCTTCTTTATGTACCTCTGACATTCAGTGTTAGGGTGAGCTTTGTGAATTGTTCCCCCTGCTGAAGTAGGGAGAAGCAGCAGAGAGCCCCTGGGGAGGTGATTTCCCAGAGCAAGCAGGAACTCTGTGTGAGGAGATTCACATCACACAAAGTCTGTTCAGCCTGTGGTGTGCTGGGCAGCAGTGCAAGTGCAAGCTGGTGCAGGAATCTTTCCAAAGATTTCAGTACCTTAAGGGGGGTTATAAAAAGGAGGAGAGAGTATTTATAGAGGCAACAACAGGACAAGGGGCAATGGTTTTAAACTGAAAAAGGGCAGATTTAGATCAGACTGTAGGAAGAAATTCTGTACTCAGAGTTTAGCCATTATTCAGTTTGAGAAACTAGAGCATGACTGTCATGAGTGCCAAGCCAATTCTCATCTTTACTGGGCCACAGTAAATCTAGTTTTGGAATGCCCCGTGCACCAGCACATCCATTTTCAGGGTGTTCTTGATATCAATATCTATATCTATACATCATTGAGTTGTATCTATATAATTTAATCTCTTATCACTTACCTGTCTATATCAATCACCTCTTTATAGAGTGGCTCCTCTGGATGCTTCTTGGGTCAATATTTGCTGTTTTTTTCTCCTGGAGGGGCAGTCCCAGAACCCTAATGACACAATCAGACACAATTCACAATCAGAACTTTGTTGTAGTGGATGTTGGGAATTTACCTGCCTGCAGTCAGAAACAATAAATACCTCTACAATCTGGACTGGGAAACCAGGCAGCTGGAAGCAGATGGTAATAAAAAAAGAACCAGGAACTAAGTCATGAGAAGTGACCTGGAAATTTGGCTTGAGTGCACCTGAAAGATACAAAACTCAGAAACTCATGTAGGAAGAATTGACACCAAATCTTTAAAATTAGGATGTTTCAAAACCCCCTCACTTTTAACAAAGGATGGGGATTCAATT
The DNA here is from genome assembly GCA_013400855.1 of Buphagus erythrorhynchus. Taxonomy (NCBI): domain Eukaryota; kingdom Metazoa; phylum Chordata; class Aves; order Passeriformes; family Sturnidae; genus Buphagus; species Buphagus erythrorhynchus. Next base: position 41,255 of record VZTT01026343.1, on the reverse strand, counting down.
TTAGCTAAAAGTGTCCTGGATTCGGTTGTTGTTCTCAAGATAGATGTTGGTTATAATTTTTTGGGTGATTGGATTAAGGTTCAGTCTGTGCTAGGGTACATGTGGTCAGGACATCTTGCCTCTGAGGGCAGGAAGCAGATAACCAGCTGGTCAGTACAGTACATCTCTCTGTATCTGCTTGATTAATGCAGGATATGGATCTGCCACAGCTTTTGCTTTCAGATCTTAGCACTTCCTTTTACTCATGCTTTCATCCTTGGAGAGCCTAATTTTCCTCCCAGATATGATTTATTTCACTCTTTTTTTTTTCCCTTAAAAAAGCCCAAATCCCCCAAACAAAACCCAAACAAGCTTAGAAGTATCCGATTACTGGCACCAAACTCGTGAACTTTTGCCCCATTCAGAGTTTTCCATTTCCCATTATGTTCACTTTGACTGGAGCCACATGCTGTCCCCATTCCTAAGCTGGCCATTTCCTGCTGGAAAAGGCAGGGAGAGACACTGCAATGACTGGAAAGAAATAATGGCTGAATGTCTCTCTGTAACCTCTACGAATATTATGTTAATGTATGTGTTACTAACATTTGTAAACCCCCAAAATTTTAAAAAGTAAGACTTGGAAACTCTTGTTTGCATCTGGCACTCACTGTACCATGGAACTCTGGCTTGTTGTTATGAAATTATCAGAGCTTCACCTTTCTGTCAGCTGATATGAGAAGTCCATATCATATGGAGCCCAGCCTTTAGCAACTGGATTTTGTCCTGAACCCTGCTACAGATCCATCTCCATATGTTTTGTTTCAGTTGGGATAATTACAGATATAAATTTAAGTGTCTGCTCTCTTCTAAAGTTGTTGACTCCTTGTTCCCTCCAACATTTTCATAGCTATTAGGCACTGAACAAAATATTTCTTTGACTCATTTAAGATTTTTAACATATAACTGCCTAACCTACAGGGAAGCCTCTTGGAAAAACTAAACACCTAATTTTACCCTATTTGTCCCAAGTGGTTCTTTCTGTTACACTTCTCTGTTCTGTCCCATTTTACTTGCTCCCCTCTAAATTGCAGGCTGTTGTACTGCCTTAAATCTCTCTGCCTATGGGAGTCTTTTTAGGCTGCTGAACATTGTAATTAACCACTTTGGACTTTGCAGGTTTCACTGCATGAAATTTAAGCCCAGGTATGGAAGAGAGTTTCGGATGAAGGCATACTGTTAACGAACATAATGGCATTATTCATCCAACAATGTTCCTTGTTACTGACTCCTTTTTTGCTGTTGCAGTGCAGCAGTCAAACACACCTTTTTCCTACACATTTTGGCAAACAACAGGCATTAACTTTGAAGCTCAAGGCCCTTGAGCTTTTAAGGTCGAGCATCCATTTTATGAAAACCATATGAGTTACATGATTGTGAGTCCCCTAAGGACTGAGGAGTCCCCGGTTCACCTTTTGAATTTGTGAGCTGTTCCTATTATTCTTGGGAGGGACTCTTGGCTAGCACAGCTGGGGTGGCCTTGGTCTTTCTCCTTGTGGCCATGGGTGGAGGTGAGTCCAGCTTCATCCTGTGCCACTGACCTGGACCTGAGGTTTGCACAGTGCTGAGGAGATCCTGAGTTACAGAGCACCACCCTGATACCTTTGTGCACCCCAGACCTGTGCTTTATTTGGGGATGGGGCCTGTGGATGGCATGCTGCACACTTGGGTTCAGGGGGAGATGGGAGGTGCTCTGCTGCCATGGCTAAACTGGGCTTTGTTGACACAGCAAGAAATCGTGAGCTGAGACTGGCTGTGTCACAGCACCCCCTGTAAAAATATGCTGTATTACACAGGGACTGTAGCAGAATTAGGCAAAGGTGTTGCAAACTGTGATAAAGTGCACACTGTACTCTGGGAAGGAATCTAGCAATTCTTGCTGAAGGACTCCTGAAATGATCCACCCAGCCAATGGCTGTGATAAAAACAGGCAGATAAGACACTGGTATGTCCTATGAGGTGGCTGGAATATGCATTTGAAAAAAAAAAAGAAAAAAGAGTGGTGCTGTGCCTGTACATGAAACACAGGCTTGCTAGGACTTAAATAAGTGCTCTGTATTTGCCTCTTTGTGGCTTGGTCAAGGCCATGAATCACTGAATGACTTGGGTTGGACAGCTCATCCGAAGGCAACCACAGAGATTTCAATTCTGACATTAGCTAAGGAGAAAACCTGAAATGATGCTGGCATTAGTCACAGAGAAATCTCTGGTGACGTACGGCAAGTACATATGAAATTACAGGGGATATGGAGTAACCAGCACGGATATGAGAAAGTGATCATCTAGGAGGGGGAAACTACCAGATGTAAACCCAAAACTTTGATGAGGAGTGCACATCCAGACCTGTATTAAGATTATCCTCCATCCATTTGTGTGCTGAAAGATGTCTTTTCCTTTGAACGAGTCTGGAGGGGCCATGCAATGCCTAAAAGTTCATGATCCGTAGCTATCAGAAGAGGCTCTGACTTTTAAATAAGCCAGCTGGTGATCAGATGCTGTGACTTGCTATTTATTTTGCAAATCATACTTGCGGACATGTTTCCTTAGCAAAGTCACTGATTGTGACAAATGTGTGTAACAAGTGCAGTCTTCTATTGATTCTCACATTCTATTTTCCGCTTTTGGTGGAAACAGATGGAATTCAATTTTCTCACAATTACTATTAGCCAAGAATAACATCACTTAAACCGGTGCGGGGGAGGTGGAAAGTTGCAACTACAAAAACATGTAGCCTGAAAAGCTGGATATTGAAATGTAACTTGCAAATAACCATAACTGATGTTTTATCCAGGGCCCAATTCAAAAACACAATTAAACATTTTCTGGACTCAAAGCTTTATGTCCTACTGATATTATACATGTCTGCTAAAAAATAGATCATCCACATTGTTCTTGTGGGTTAGTCTCATGGCATGACTAGTGCTTAAAGTCTCAAGACATTCTGTGCTAAAAATAAATGTAGGATAAGATTGGCTGTAGCTAATCCTAACCTAGGGATAGCAATCCTACAAAATTATTGCTAACCATGCAAAACATTAAAGGCAATTCTTAAGAAATTGAAAATAATAGTCTGTCATTAGAAAATAAGTCCATCATTAGGCACACAATAAATCATCTCCAAATATTCAGGTTCTTTTAGATCAAAATGCTGTGAATTTAGAAAGGGTGCATTGCATAGGTAATGCATGAGTACAAGAAAAAATCCTACATTCTGTGAATTAGTAAAGAGTGAATTAAGTGTTCAAAGTTAAGAAATACCATAATTAAAGATTATTTTTTAAATTACAGCTCTACACTGATTCTTTTGCCTCATGCTGAACTCTTAGCTGATGTGATCACAGGTATTTTAGTCCCATTATTAAGTGTTGCCTCTGGCTTTGTTTAGTAACTAATATGGGATTATTAATTTCCTCCTGGACTTCCTTCAGTCCTTCTCATTGTTACAGGATCTTAGCAATTTCCCCAAACTAGTACATTTCTATTCATGAAGAGTTTGTAAAAAGGCATTAATACACCTATCATACAGGTGGTGAATGGAACCAGACACCTCTGTGCCAAAAAGGCACCAAGATAAGATGATTATGATGTTCTATTTAAGAGCCTTTAGATTTCACAGTTCTTCATGTGTTCATAGCAAAGATAAATGGAAATAATAGAGCTGAGGTCTGTAGTAAGACGTCTGAAAAAATAAGGTGACGTGCCAGTGCTCATCCAGGGAAGACTTATCCTGAAATACTGTGAAACCTGTGGCCATAACCCATTTCTGAGGGCAGCTTACAATATCTAGCCCTGGAAGCTTAAGTAACTCCAGTTCTGTGCGTACGTACTGGAAGTGGAGTTACACTTCCACAGTTTTTTGGAAGTTATACTTTGACACCTTAACAAGTTCACTGAAACTCTGTAAGTTGAAGTGGCTGTTTTGGCCAGATTTAGGCAAATGTTCATAAAAGCAGCAAATTACCTCTTCTACCTCTTAAATGATGCCTTAGAAACATTGGGGTGAGACAGAATATTTCATTTTGCATTTTCACATGGCCAAACCAATATTTTTCTTTAAGAAACATCAGAGGAGCTTTTGATGAAAGTTTTTCACCAGAGATGTTAAGGCAAAAATCCCCTCAAACCCTACCAATTTTTTTAATGGAACCTATATAGCTGTGATTTTTAAAATGCTAATCAAGCTACCTCTGTATGAGAAGCCACGTCTTGCTCACAGCCCAAATGTGGAAAAAATGTAAATCCATATTCCTTTGTGCAGCATTTACTGTTTCTAGAGGTACTCAGCCAGCACAAGTGATTCCTCTTTGAAATTGGGCAAGGAAAGCGTGAGTGAGGCGGCTGCTCAAACCCCACAGGAACCTCCAGGGTGGGAGTTCCATGGGGCAGGAAGGCTGGATGGTGTGACAGACCAGGGGTGTCCATGCTGGGCAGGGGCTGCCTTTGGCTGGGGACACAGAGCACTCGCCCATGGCCAGGTGGGGAGGGGTGAGCCAGGCTCTCCACACCTGAACCACCACAGCCATTCCATGCTCCATCCCTGTTATCATGGCCAAGGGGTCCATTGGTCCGACCTGCAATGCCATGACCCTCCTAGAGAGAGGTGTCACAAGTGACAGCTGTCTAGGGAGCTCACTAGCACTTCCCTAGCTGCCAGGTAGCCTCAGCAAGGCGGGGGTGGGCAGCCTGTGGCTGCAAGCCATCAGCTCTTACCAGTGAATTTCAGCTCTGTGGTTTCATCTCTGCCTTGCTAAGACACCCCAGGCTGACCCAGGGACAGAGAGACAGAAGTGTTGTATGGCTGTTCCACAGGGGCAGCCTTTATTGTCCAGCAGCTCTGTGAAGAGGGCCAGGGATGATGGCTCCCTGGTGAACTGGGGAAAAGCTGGGGTTTTATGGGGACAGCAAGGGTAGTACCAAAGGGGGAAGGACCAATGGGTTACACAGGATCAACATGGGCACCGAAGCGTGGTGGGATAGCTGATGCCCTTGGGATAGCTCACCGTGGCAAGGGAAGATGTGCCCATCTAAGGGGTATCTCTCCAGGAGAGGGCTGAGGTAAGTTTATTGGTCTCCACAGCCCATTCAAGGGACATCCCTGCAGGGCAGGGCTGTGCTAAGCTTATCAGCCTGCACACTCCAGGCAGGACAGGACTGGCTGCATCCCCAGCTCCCTGTGGTTACTGCTCTGCAAAGAGAAAAAACAGTAACACACACGGACCTCTTTGGGGAAAAAAGGCTAACTTTATTGTTTGGATAGTCCGTATTTAAAGTGTATTACATGTAGCTATGACAGGACAGTAGTTCATTGGACAATTGGGAAAAACATCTCTGGGACAGCATGTCTGGATGTCCCATGAGAAAAATACCAGGTGTTAATCTGTATTATGAATTCCACTCTGTTTTTCACCATGTTATCATCCTGGGAAATTTTCTCCCTAACTGAAGCTGTAGTCAGCTTGTCAGCCTGGGAATGGACCTGAGAGTCAGGAGAAATCCAGGCCTGAAAAGAATTTCCAAGCTGTAATTCCCTAGCTCTCTGAATGTGTGTGTCCACAGCACCCAGCTGGCAGTCTGATTTCCCACCCCTTTGCATGGTTGTTTGCACCAGCACGAGGTGGCTGCACTGGGGATGTGGTGCTGTGGCCACCAAAGCTGGCATGTGTGGGGTGACACTGCAGGCTTCCTGCACCTTCTTTGCCCCAGTGGTGCTTGTGGTGACAAGATTCCTCTCCTGCAGCGACAGACACGTGTTGAAAGGCTGTAGCTTAAGCTGAGGTTGTATCTTTGCTCTCCCCACTGTTTCCTGTCACTTGAATGTTTCCTAAGAAATTACTTTGCAGGCTTCAATTTCTGCATCTGATACATATTTAAATAACTTTCCAGTGCCCTTGTTTAATTCACAGTTCTGAATATTCACTGAAACCAAATTATGAAACACATCGGTGTCTGGATATTTCCATACCTCAATTTTTTTCTTTTCACTTGTAGCTTCCATTTCTAACCTCCTTGTTGGAAGAAGCAAAGAAAGTGTAAAAGAATTTCAATAGTTCTTCCTGGGATGGTATTTCTAAGCAAAGGGGTAACAGGCTTAGGTTCTATGTACACAAGGCTTGCAAGAATGGAGATGTTAAAATAATCACAAACCTTAAAAATGAGACAGAAGCATAACTCTTTTACTGCTCTTGGCATTGGTTAAATCTACAGAGGAAATTGAAGATTTTTATGATTCTATTAAAATTACTGTTCAACACATTCAAAGGGATGATAGAAAAACATAAAGGGCAGTGTCTCATACGTTAATGTTAACCTGACAATATCATTTATATTGAAATTTGACTTGACTTTCAAGCACCATTTGAAAGGTTATTGCATGTGAAACTGAATTAAACCACATGGATGAAGTTTGCCCTTTTGTAATTTAAAAGAGGAACTGTATTTTTCTTTCTGTAAGTCCATTCTCAAAAAAGAAAAAAAATCCAGGATTTTGCCTCATCCTACCTCCAACCAGCCCAATCACTAGTTTGTTAGGAGTGGAGAAAAACAAAAGCAGGTAAAAAAGGCATCACCCAAGGGCAGGCTCTGGTGCCAGGACTGGTTTATGCCAAAGTGCCCATTAACAAGGCAGTTTCACCTTTACACCAGAGTGCCTGAAATTAGATATTCTTCCACTCTCCAGTTCCTAAGTCTTGTGTTTCCATCCCTGTTTTTATTAGTTTTGGGCTGATGAAATCCTTTCCCATGTCATCCCAAAATTTACCTCTTAGTCTGCTCTAGTTATTTGAAGCACAATACCTTGTTTAGCTAAGCTGGCCTGCTACCTACATATGAGCTGGATCAAATAACCCTGCTTCAGTCACCTCTTTAACTTTTCCAGGAATTCTGTTGAAAACCAACATCCATCTCCCCAAGTGGTGTGTAGTGCACAGTCTCTGCAAGCCTATGGAATTTTGGTACATAGCTTGGAAATTCTAGGATTTGCATGGAAACCCTCTTAACCAAGTGGGACCCCAGGGAGAAAAAAAATCCCAGTCATCCTCATCCTCAGATGACCCCGGCAAATGCAACTTTTTAATGAGGCAAGCGAGTTCAACAGAAACCATCAGGCTTTTCTGAGAATTTCAGCACTGCACTCCTGCCAGCTCTACCACTCTGGGCATGAATGCAGCAGGTTTGGAGGCAGCTGGAGAGCACAGACAAATGGTCACTGTGCTGCAGCACGGAGCCAGCTGTGCCTCTGCCCAGCACCGGGCACGCCAGCGACCTTAAACTGTGAATTTTGGCATCTTTGTGCCTACTGCCACTAGCAGGGGGGCAGGAACGTGTCAAGCCGACAAGGATCTCTGACTCCAACTTCAGCACGATGCAAAGATGGGACGGAGATAAATATGGGGATTTATGGTCTCTACAACCTGAATGTTTAATGGAACAGGGAGGAGCTGTCAGGAGCTGTCATTATGAGGAATGGTTTTTATTAGAGTGGGAATGGATTTTCCTAGGTGAGGTGTTCAGCACAAGTGGAGGGAAGATTTGGAAGGGGGAAAGAGTTTCTTGGAGGTTTATTTTTGCGGCTTTACCTATGTAAATTATTTTGCAAGGAACAGGCTCTGTTTTGGGAAGAAAAAAAGCAGGGAACATAGTCAGGAAAAGATTATAAGAATTGGGTCTTCTTTTTCCCCTAAATATGCCCCCCATAATTCAAATATTTGGATTTGTGATATTTTTGCATATTGGGAGATACATTCATGGGCATATATTTGTGTATTGCTACTGGGACATAGATTTGTGTCCCTGCTCATGGCATCAAGGGTGGAACTAGATATCTTTGAGGTCCCTTCCAACCCAAACTGTTCTATGATTCCAATTGTGAAAAGAAAATAGAGGCAGATCAAATGTATTAAACTGTCTACTTCTGAGCTCAAATAACCATGTTGCCATCACATATTTTTTTAATTTCAAGTGAGTGTAAATTCATCTATCTCTGTTCATCTAAAATTTTTTGCACAGTGAACATTCCTGTCTCCACTCCCACCAAAGTCATGCTTCCTGTGATTCCAAAAGTAAACAAGTTCAGAGGACATGAATGGCAGCAAACAATGTAAACAGGAATTCTCATGCTAAAAGTACCCATGTTCTGCTATACTTAGAAGTGGAAGTCAAGCCAGTGTTTGGTGAAGCAAATCTCCTGCAACCAAGAAGGAAGCAGAAAAATAATCAACATATGGGTCGGTTGGTCTGCAGAGGAAATCCGAGGGGCAGTTTCACAATGCATTAAGTCCACAACAATATTGGTTCAAAAGTTCCTTTTCTGCCTGACCTTGACCTTTTGGGAAGGATTGGAAAGAGGAAAGGGTGTGAGAAAAGGGTGTTTTAAAACCAGATAGTCCAGTAGATTGATTTTGCCTTATAAAAATGTGTGCTCATACAATTGGGGAGGTGATACAGAGAGGAAACAAGTCTGGGCATGGAAAGATCTCCATGACAGAGCCATGTGGGCAGAGTTTGCTGCCAGAGGCAGATGGGTGTGGAAGTAAACACCAAGAGTAAAAGAGGGGGATAGCTATTGGCATGCTCTTTAATTTCAGATACCATGTTTAGTGAGAGTGGGTAGAGCCAGGGTTTCTGGACACACTCATTTCTGGAGGGATGGACTTATTTTTTCATGATGAAACAGTTCTGGTGTCATCCCTCCTTGCTCCTTTCCTGGTGATGTTGCTGTGCAAGGACCATCTACCATGCTCACGTGTTCATGAGTTGGGGCTTGTAAAAAGAGAAAAGGATTAGGAGTAGGTGGCAGCAATTACCATGTAGTTAAAGTTTTACTTATTACTGTTGCGGCCAAATCACACTTTGCTATGCAAATTTTTATTGCCCTTGGTTGTGTGTTATTTGCTGTGGATTTTTTGTTAGACTTACTGCATAGAGCCCAATGCTGACAGCTGCTCCTGGCATCTCTCGACGCCTCTGTGCAGGTGAGAATAATGTTAATTCAGCAACACTGACATCTTGTGGCTGATGAGAAATGGCTCGGACACGCCAGGATAGCCAAAACCACCTCCTCGTCGTGTGTTCATCATCCCCTGAAATATGGGATGCTCAAAGGGATGAATATCAGAAGTCTGGAAATTGGGAGGTTAAAAGGCAAAAAATGTATAAAGGTGCTGATGTATTAGTTGGCTGAGCCGTGTGTGTGGATAATCCTGCTGCATGCTAATCCTTCGGGCTAATCTTCTCCATGTGAATGATTCCCTCAGAGGACAGGGATACAGCCCGGCATGTTTGACGTGACAAACGAAGCTGTCGCTCCCTGCAGATGATCCTCTTTGTGTTTACCTCCTCCTTTGGGAAGCTGGGAGAGAGAATACCTCTGGAAAAGTCCCCAGGAGGAATCTTTCTCATTACCTATTGTTGCTGCCAGATGTAAGACCAGCAAAGCCAGGCTCTGAATCCCTGCCTCACAGCCAATGGAGATTTTTTGGGCAAAAGGGTGGTAGGGAAGGCTGTTTGTATGAAAAGACATGTAGGAGCAAATCCTGGTTGGCTGGAAGTTTGCAAACACTTCTGCATGCTTGGAATAATAGTATCCCTAAGTGCCACATCCATGTGCCTTTTGGCCACTTCCAGACCTGTCTTAGGCACTTAAAGACTTAAAGATACCCGGTATAAAACAGCCTTCCTCTTGTCATATGGGCAGAAGGACAATATCCAGTTTGGACTCCTAGGGTTGGTGGAATGGTCAGATTTCTTTTTTGGTCTGAAGAGAGATATTTGTGACTCTGCAGCACGTGATGGTCAGCCTTGGACTTTTCAGTTGTAGCAGCTTCTTGGAATGCCTCATTGTTTGCCTGTGTTCCCATTGCTAATGAACATCTGTATCCACTTTATCCTCGGAACCCAGTGACGAAATTATTACTGAATGCTAAATTAAGTGTTATGCAATGATCTTTTGCAAGTATCTAGAGAACTTTAATGTTTTCTTCAGGATGGTGGGTCTGGGACTGCAAGGAGTAATGACTGCATGTTCTGCTTACAGCCTGTGCTATTTGAAATTACAGCAGTTGTCTGATTTGGGGCCCATATTGTGTAAAATCTTTTATGAAATCTGAGGGAAGAACTGTAAAATGCCACACATAGCTAGTGGTTGGGATTAATTTGATTAGGAAAATATTAGAAGTCCAAGACTGAAACTGATTCAAGCTTGGGGATCATATTTGCTAATTATCTTGGGAAAATAACATCAGTTTCCTAAGGATTCCAAAACGAATTTGCTTTCCCCCTGACGCCATCTTTGCTCTTGTTTAATACTACTTTGATTACTTTGATCACACTTTACCTGTGGAAACAAGCAATAGAAGTGAGTGATTTTGTGACTTGTAGTGAAGTGCTTGGCTGCACTACATTTTGTGCCTTGGCAGCTTTCAAGTCAGTACATTAAGTAACTTTAAACCACTGACATACACAAATGCTGTAGTTTAGTATACAGTGTAAAAATTCCAATTTAAAATGGTTGATACCATATATGGGTGAAAAAATACCCTTTTACCTGCTCTGTTGGCTTCACTTAATAACATAAAAGATTATTCTTTTGATAGGAACAATCTGGAGAGAAATCCATTTTTCAATATAATTTAAAAGTGTGTATTGTGGAGCTTGCAAGAACCATTCATTCATAGTGATGTTTTCCTCTAAAAAACATCTTGTTGTATTGTCTAGCTATACTAAAATCTATCACACTGAATCACAGATGTTTGTTTCAAAGAATAAAAAGTGCTTAATTCAGCAGAAAGTTCAGCAGTATGCTGGGTTAGCACATTTCAAAATTCCAGCCAACGTGGTGTGATTTTTGTTTCCTTAGCCTTTGAAAGTATTATTGTGACTTTGAGACAGCAAAGATCTCCACTTCCCTCATTTCTTGAGCACAATTTTCATACACAGTTTTCAATATATCCTCCTTTTCATTGGTCACTGGCAAAAATGAAAGATACATTAGCCTGTAGCACTTGGTCTTACGTAAAGCAGCATCTTCACTTCTTATTTTGTGTATAAAAATAACTTTTTTTCCTAATCCAGCAGAGGTTTTGGTTTTTTTCCCAGCCCATACTGTAAGAAGGGCCTATAAAATTGCTATGCCTTTTTGTGAACAGCAAAGGAAAGGATTTTATGTTTATGACCTCAACTTTGACATTAGCATTTGAAAAAAGGGCATCAAACGGTAAATTATGAGGGAATGGAGGGCTTGCCATGAATTTGAATGGATGCATTGTTTCCAGAACTGTAAGCAGGGAAAACTGGGATTACTGTTGAAAATTGCAATATGCCCTTATTTGTTCTTAAATAATTACACTGTTCTCACTTGAAGATTGGTGAAACAACTGAAGGTACAAACATGGGACACTTTTGGTAAGATGTAGGCATTTGTAAACTATTTTTCTTCTCATTATCAGGTGAAGTGGAGGGGTCCCTGAGGTTTTCACAGATATTCAGCCATCAGCCCAACTATGTGTGGGTCTACAAGACAACAACATTTCTGCATTGCCCAACAGCACTACATCACTCACCCCTTGTTGGAGCAGCACTGGTGACAGGATTGGACTTGTGTTAGCTTTGACCTCTCTTCATTTGTATCAGTCTACAACTGTCTTTTCCCCTCTCACACTGTATTTTTTATAACATATGGTCTTTCATCTGTAGGGCTAGAAAGCCAGATGTCCTCAGCTCTTTTGGTCGATACAATCAGTTATGCTGCCAATCATGAGCCCTTTAAACCCTGCTACATGAAATTACAGTGAGTTGGTGTTCATATCCTTAGTCTAAACCTATTTACCAGACTCATAATGATGCTCTAAACAATATCTGTGCCTCGCCCAGTCATACACAAACTGCTGTATTTCAGTTGTTAAGTAATGGACAAGCAGTGAAGCAGCTGTTGGAACATCGTGCTGGATTTGTCTCTCTCAAGCTGAATGACAGAATTTGCCAGGTCATTTAATCAATTTCATACTGATTTAAACTAGATAAAATCAATCATCTTAGCTCATGGATTTGGTAGCTGGAAAGATTGTGTCATCTGCATTGCAATGCCATACTCGAAATATTTTTTGGGTTATAAAGGAAAAGATCCTTTCCAGAGCTCACAACATAGCAACCCAAACCCTGCTAAGCTGCTGCATGCAAGACAACTAAAACTGTAACTCTGAAATGACCAATTTGTAAACTAAGAGGCTTTGTAGACTGATCAATCAAAATATGACTGGCCAGTTTTCCTCAAAAGTGAGTTAAAATAATCTAATAGATAGGGATTAGATTATAATCTTGTTAAATAGGGAAAAAAATCCATGCAATGTTTAGAGCTGATAATTTTTTGAGTCTGTTCTTTAATAAACCATCTGGTTTCCATATTTCACTGGCAACTCATGCATTGAAAAATTAAAACAAAAAAAAAAAGGAATTTTAATTAGGGAAGTTTCGCTCTCTATCTACAATGTAAACCAAACTCAATCTAGATTATATTTACAAGAAGACATTAAAGCATTTGTAGTGTTCTAAAAGGAGAGTTGCAAACTTTGATTTGCTCAGGGGATCATGAAGGTGTGAGGAGAAGGAAGAAAAAGTAACCTGCCTAATTAGTGTGACTTTGGGAGCCAACATCTGTAGCCTTTCATTGAGCAGGCTTTTCTTTTGGATATAGTAAATTTTGCCCAATTTAAAACTCAAAGAACTGAAAGCCATTCAGAACCAATGTGCCCTCACTGAAGATAAAGCCATGATGGGAACAAAAGGGGTCAAGACATCAAGGAGGAATGTACTTGTCTAATATTCAAGCACAAGAGTGCACTCTTATGAGCCCAGCCTCCTTGCCTGTGGTTGGCAGAAGTCACACTTGGATGCTTTGGTTGCCTTTACAGTGGGAATTTGTGGGGATTTGTGTGCCCCATGGCGACCTCAGCAACAACTCATGCAGGCAGGCATGAGTTTTCAAGTCACATATCACAGCTTGGTGTGCCTTTCCTATTTAATTTGATACTTATCCTCAGTGTGGACTTCATAAAGTCTGTACTGCCTCCTGCATGCTTCATAAAGTCCACATCAGGGCCACACTCCAGAACAATGGAGTGCTCTTTATAAAGTGCAAATTGGCTATGCAAACTTTATTAAGTATACAAACCTGCTATTAATGTCTAATCACTCCCCAACAAATTCATCATGCTACTCGAAAGCATTGTTCTTCATCATGTTCAGCAGCTTAAAATCATTTTGCTTTCCAATTTCAGCATTTTAATGCTTCATGAGCCAAATAAAACTAGGAAAATGTCAATGAGGTGAGAATACCTCAGTTGTTTGACTCCCTTGGTGCAACTATTCAAACACATGTCTTGGTTTACCTCAAACTGTACAGAGAATTCCCATCATGGTGTTGGGACTAAATCTACATAGAATTTGAGGCACATAGATTTTGATGAGTTGAATCAGGGACCGAGATTTTTTTCAAAACATACAATTCTGAAGTAAGGAGGGTAATGCCTGCATAAAGATTAACATCTGGCACTGGATTCCCAAGAGAATGTAAAACAAATTAAATCTTTTACTCTTAGAGCCTTGAAGCCACATTTTTGTTGTCCACTGATACTTCTAAATCTTTCCTACAGACATTTCACAGACTTACAGACATTTGCTTGTAGCCATGTACAGAAGAATTGCCTTAGTCTAGAAAGCCTTGTGGTGAAAAGAGTTTAACTTAAGTGTGAGCTTTCTCCATCTCAAGTCCTCTATCCCATCTGGCAGTGGAGTAAAAGTGAGAAAAGACACAATTCTTCCAGGCTAATCTTGTGCTAAGCCCAGTATGGCAGATACATCTGGAGAGTACAACCACATGTGGCCTTGAAGCCAAGTTAAAAGGTTGGATTCTTCTCATTTTTCATTGTTGCAAGCTCTGTGCTGAGTATTTTGGCATTATCCAGACTTAGAAAACTCTTAAGTGTCTTCAGTAACAAACAGTCAGATAAATTTGTAAGTCCTAGGAAGAACTGTGATTAGTGCAAATCTCAGCACAGATCCATTTGAAGTTCCATACAGTCTGCTAATGCATTTTTGTAGTATATTTCTGTGTAAAATTTTATTATTAGTATGACTGGATGGCATACGGTGGCTCTTTGTGATTAGTGAATTTTTGGTGTTTGAGTATCTTCAATCCTCCCTAATTTTGGGTTTCCATTCCACAGGACCACTTAATCTACTCTGGCTATCTGGAGGTGTTTCTTTCAAGTTGGCAACCAGCATCTAAGGCCACTGCTTGCTGTCTGCTGCTTGCCCCTTCTTCCAGTAACCCTTGATTTTTCTGTTTCCTCTGTCTCACTGCTGAAGGCTCAGTGCATTCTGTGGGTGTGGTAGCCACACAGACCCAGCATCATTCTTGGTGTGCAGCTCTGGTAGCTGCACTCAATTCTGAGGCCTTGGTTACAAATATATTTGAAGGAGAGGAAAACCTTCAGGTAAAACATCAGGACACCTTGAGAACATCATCTTACCTGGATGGCCAAGGGGCTGGAGAACATGAAGTGTGAGCAGAAACAGAGATGGCAAAGGGAGATCTTGCTGCAACCAAATTGAGAGTATGGAGAGGACAAACCTGGAGTCCTGTGGCCATGGACTTGAGCTGAAAGAGAAGAAATTCTGGTAAGATAAAAGAAGTGTTTTCACCATGAGGTGGATTACTCAGGAGCACAGACCTAGAGAGGTTTGCAAGCACCAGCTTTGGGTATAGGCAAAACTCAAAAAGTCCCTATATATGCTGATCTAACTAGACCTGCTCTAAACTCTTTTTGGGGCAAGATGATGTCCTTTCAACCCATATGGTTTTCTGTGATTGTACAAGGAAAAAAAACTCATTGTCTACCAAGTACAGAATTAGACTGAGTACTATATAGAGAAAAGTGTTTTGTAGTCTGAAGAGTTTATACTCCAAATAAAACAAGGTCTTGTGTGTGTGTGCTTGTGTAGGGGACTGGGGGTGCACTGAGATGAAGTGATTTGCTGATGTTCTACTGAAATTCAGTATGGAAGAAGAAAGTTTTATCTCAGTCTCATTTTTTCCACTGTCAGGGTTCAGACCATGGTGAGCAGGAAGCATTGTAAGGTTGCACAGGATGGAAGAATTGCAGGAGTCAGAGGAATATTTGGAATATATTTTTGGCAATGACATTTTGCAGAAGTNATCATATATGGAAGAATTGCAGAAGTCTGAGGAATATTTGGGTTCTTTCACATACAAAAGATATTTTTGGCAATGACATTTTGCAGAAGTTAAGGAAAATGTCCCACTCACAGCAGTGTGATATCCAGATAGACACCCTATCACTGTTACAGGAACCATTTCTTATGAAGATGCAAAAAAATTCTATTTCTGTAATTTCCTCTGATCATTCTAGGCCAGTTATGGGCAGTGGGCTACCAGTCATTTTTCTGTGAAATCCCTAAATATCCCCATGTTTAAACAGTTCCAGTGCTACAGGATGTGAGAATAAGTTTGTTTGCAAAAGTTATTTGAAAAAAGTAGCTCTTTATATTCTCTCTCAATGGACCACAAATTAAAATATAGTGAGAATATTGAATAACTAATTTCCAAGGAGATTTCACAGTGGACTGCAAAAGAAGACAAATAAAAAATGACCCCCTTCCATATATGATGCATTCTGATTCCTCCACCCTCCCTTTAATAATTAGAAACATGGTTTCACTGATACACTTTACAAAACCATTCTGGGGATTCATGAATTTGAAAGAAAAAAAAATAACTAGATGTGAATAATTCATAGTTAAATAGCTCTGGGACAAGATATTGCTTCAGTATTTCCAAATATGCAGGTTTTATTATTCTCTTAAAGTATGAATAAAAACAGGGTTGTTTTATCACACTTGGACTAATCAATGATATGCCTGAAGCACAGTTGGCAGTAAATGATCTGTTNTCTTCAGCGCCTCCGCGATTTTCCGGGCGCCCTGGGCTCCGATGGCGTTTTTCTGCAGGCTGCAAAAGGGAGGAAGGCATCTGTGAATTAAAGGGTTTTGAGCCATAAAAAGAAGTAATATTTTTAAGGGTTTTTTAAGGCTGTAATGTTTCCAAGTAAATAGGAGATGGGCCAAGCAGCTCCCTCTGAATTACCCTTCATCAGGTTTTCACACCCTATTAAGGTAACCTTCATGAAATATCTTTACATTACACTTCATGATGTAACTTGAATGCATTAGAATTAATTTGCCAATAAACTGCAGGTAGAATATGGAATATGCTA
>VZTT01026343.1:3933-18890 GCA_013400855.1 Buphagus erythrorhynchus | reverse complement strand
AGTAAAACAATTTATAAGAATAAAGCCCTCAGGTGTTTTGTCTCCTGCTGACATCTCCCACCTCACTGCAAGGATCCATTTGGGGCTGATTTCAGGCATCACAATACGACGGTGTATCTTTCTAACTTTACAAATATAAGAACATAATTTTGTGTGCTGTGTTACAGCCAGCACCTCCTTAGCAAAGTGCATGCAGTGGGGAGAGATACTCAAAAACTGGGTGACTTCAAGCAATCACAGCTCATACCAGCAGAGTTCCAGCTGCTGCTGCCATTTTTCTTTCTTTACCCACCAAATTTCTGCTAAAATAAACCTTGTACTTGGCTAACCTGAGCTCTCTGGAGTCTAGCTGCCCTCCAAAGAAGTTATGAGAGTTGCCCAGTTCACTTTATGACATAGCCTTTATTTAGCTCCTGCCAAAATTAACTGTGTTTAATTTTCTGCAAATCACAGTACTGCCTCTGAGTTTTTGGGCACTGTATTTCTTTACACCTTTTCCAACTTCTAGGTCTACACTGTGGTTCTCTACCAAGAAAATGGAGGCAGATGTTAGATGAAAGTATTCTGGAGAAAAAAAATAATGAAAATATGATGGATATCAAAAGATGAGGGAGCATTTAGAAGAGCAACCGGGCAACTGAAGTGAAAAAATTACACAATCCTAAAAAAATGCATCTTCTGTTTTCAGTTATAAAGGAACAAAACTGGTCAACTTCTTTTGAACATTTTTTGTTTTTATACTTAGAGGTGCTATGTTTAGGGGAGGAAGGAAAAAGTGATTTTATGTAGCCTCCAGAAAAATGCCATGTTTTTCATACAATACTTTCCTATTCATTCTTATTTGCATATTTTTAAATATATTTTAGTTTTTGGGTCGCTCATACAAATGATTTAAAAGGAAATATTCTTCAACAAATCTCAGCTGTTTCTGTAGTTCCTAGCATTTTAAAAAGAAAGGTCTTCTGTCTTGTATATTTACATAAAGCCTGAATTCCAGATTTGGAAGATGTAATAAAAATATGTTTTTCTGGGATTAGTTCTTAGGGAAAGAGAATTCCCCATGACCAAAAATACCCCAGTAATAAGCATTTGCTCTGTGCTGGCACCACTGTGACCTTAAATTATGAGCTTGCCCCCATTTGTAGCCAGTTTCCCCTCTTTAAATGCACAGTTAAGTCATTTGTAAATATCATAACTTAATCTGTAATTGTAATTCAGTGACTCTATTTGAGGATTAAGAGGAAGAATAACATTACTTAGAACCATATGCAATCTTTTCTGCTTTGTTTAATTTAGTTTACTTTATTCAAGCCTTATCTTACAGACATTCTTCACTCCAGCTCACTTGATACATTTGCAGTGCTGTTGATAATGCTATGAAAAAATAGCTAAATGTTTATTTCCTGATGAAAAAAAAGTATATACTGTGAAATGCACTGACAAAACATTAGTGATGTGGAATCACTGTTCCTAGGAAGGGCAGAAAGGAAAAAGGTTGTTTGATTTATACTGTTTGTTTTCAAAGTGGAAGAGATTTAAAACTGTAGAAAGAAGGTATTGGACTTTACACTCAACCATACTGGCTGGCTTTGTTAAACACTTGGAGCAACACTCTAGTTTCCTTTACCAAGGGTGCCAAAGAATTGAAATTCTCTACTGAATACAGTCTGCATTGTGGTCTTTTTTTTCAGTGGGACTACCTCCCAGATTCTGTGAGTATCTGACGTTTGATTATTGTACCAGATTGACAGTTGTGGATTGATTTGTATATCTCATTGTTAATTACAAGTTTCACAGGTTTTGTTCTTGTTGAATCCACTTTGTGATCCCTTATGGTAGTTGAAGTCACATTTTACTTCCTTCCTTCAGACAGTATGAATGGTGAAATAATTTTAAAGTTCTGAGCAGCTGCTTTTGATGTTATTCTGACTCCTTTTTGGATCAAAATGTCTTAATTTTTATCCTTTCTTTTTTTTTCATGAAAGCTTACCATTTCCATATGGACATACTGTGCTGTCAACAAACATAATTCTTATACATTTGGAAGGAACATGGGGTGGATCCTTGCTTGGTGTAAACCCTCACAATTCTGTTTTTGTGTAGCCCATTTCAGCCTGGAGGGAAATTTTGCAGAGACCACCTTCACTCATTGCTTGGTGTGAAGTGGAGACAGGCACACAAAAGGAAGTGCCTGAAAGATTACTCTGATCTGGGCAGAGCAAGGACATCTCCTAAAATAGTGGAGTCTCATGTCATCGACAGCTAGATTTGGAAAATCTGAGTGAGGTAAAAGGGAGACTCTGAAAATCAGGCACTGGAGCCCAGCAGAGCTGACACAAAGCTGTTCCCAGCATTCCTTACCTCCCAAACTGCTCCTTCAGTGGTCTAATCCCATGCCCAAAACCAAATACCCACACACCAGTAAATCCTCTGGCTCAGCAGGGGCTGAGGAACAGAAATAGCTGTGTCTCAGCTACCACAAGGACAGATCCTCAGCCAGAAGTGGCCCCCAACACAGAGGACAAACTGAATGCAGAGAGACAGAAATGAAAAGAGAGAACAATGATTCACTGGGGGGGGGGAGGAAAGATCAACCCTCAAACAACAGCTGTGAGAAAAAATGACTGGGAAACATATATACCACATGCACACACACACATTGATACATGGGACCAATCAGAGTAGAACATGAAATAAAGATATGAAAAATAATTTACTAGAAAGTCTCAACCCAATATGAAGCCCAGTTTTCAGGTGATCATTTCCCACAGTAACATCAAACAGACGTTCATTGTTCTAAAATCTTTGATTTCCAGTATTATTTTCTGTGTTTATTCCTTTCATTTTTTATTATCCATCAACCCCACACTAAAACCAGCAGGAAGAGTTACCCTTGAGACTGTTATCAGTTTAAGAATCTTTACTATTATTGACAAGGGAAAAAACATGATGTCAAAAATGGCTTTGAAACCTGTTCTTGAGTCAGGAGAACTGTAAGAGGATTGTTATAATCTTGCTGTGTCTGGAAAACAATTTGAGAGGCACTGGCCATTGTGCAGTTAGCACCAGCAGTTACACTCTTAAAACATGGAAAATTGCAGTGGTAGAACTGGAAACAGGACTGCTCTCTAACTAAATTATCAGGGTGAAGTGTCTGGTGTTTGATATAAAAATTAGTTTTAATTAAATTTAATGTTGGCAATAGAAATTAATTGTTTCACTGGCCACAGGACCGACAAGCACATTGTCAGGATGTGTAATCAACAGCAGTTCTAGCACTGGAACTGGCATATGGGGAGCATTTGTTGACATGGAATTAGAACTCCATCAAATCCTCATTCAAATAAACTTGCCATTGATTTTAATAAGAAATACATTAAACTCTGGAGACCACGGTTCATCATAATGTGGTATCTCTTCTTTTAAAATTTGGCACCAGATCAAATTCTCTAATTTGGCTTACAAATTTGCTACAGGGAATGACCCTATCCGTATTATGTGGTATGACAGCTACAAAACAGCTGCTACCAGCTCTGAAGAATGTGAATTTTATGAGCTGGGAAAACAGTTTTTCATGATAGATTGTTACACTGAAGTAGTTACAAGTTCAGGAAACATGGCAAAAATAGATAATAATAAATAGATAAACAATGAATTGCCCCCCAAAAGAGCACTGTAATTCTTTGTTTTCCTACCTTTGCAAGAAAATACCAGTTTCAGTGACTGAATAGACACTCTGAGGAAATCTTTCAAAGCTACTCATAATGACATAAAAATTTGAAGTCTTTGAAGATTATTATGTTCCTCATCTACATAGTAATTGATACCTCTGAAATCACGAGATAAAACAATTATTCTAATCAACAGGGAGATATCTCTTTCATAATATTTTTTTAGCCCAAGTTTTAAAAATGGCTTGTTTTCAATAAAACTACACATTGTGCAATCCACATCTCTGTGAATGTAATGACTGAATTTGGGAATTCTTTGCAGATTTTCTGTAGGATTGGCCACTCCTCCAAACTCACTCCCTAAGCCACTTCTTGTCATATTTGATGCATGGAAATGAGTATCTGCATTAAAAACTGGCTTTTTTTTCCCCCAGCCCACCTACAACCACATCCTTCAGAAAGTCATGGCGTTTCTGCAGCGCTCAAACATCTGCTGTGTGACTGACACTGGCTGCCCACATAACTTCATTAATGCCACTGAATGTTCTGGCACACTTCCTCTCAGACCATTAAAATGGCAATCATTGGAGACAGCAGCACGAGGCTGATCAACAGGAAAGGGTTGCA
The DNA here is from genome assembly GCA_013400855.1 of Buphagus erythrorhynchus. NCBI lineage: Eukaryota > Metazoa > Chordata > Aves > Passeriformes > Sturnidae > Buphagus > Buphagus erythrorhynchus. Next base: position 14,592 of record VZTT01026343.1, on the reverse strand, counting down.
GTGCAGATGTCTGCAGCTGAGCCAGTTGCAAGGGCTTTTTTAGAGCCAGTGGGGAGAAATTGGCACTTGTAGGATGTGATTCAGCTCACCCTACAGAAGACATCTAAAATAAGGCAGGTGAACTCAGTCTTCAAACTGTGCAGTGACATAAAAGGAACTGAAGGTGACTGGCTTTGATGGAAGGGTTCACACTACAGATAGCTGCAGTCAAGTGAGATGAATCTTGTCCTGCTGGAACAATTTTGACCTGGCAGCATTTGGGATCTCCCTGTGATGGAAAACCAAGTGTAGCATGGGATTATTATATAAAATATTGTGTTTCATATTTCTCATATAAGGAGAAGATTTAAATTACTTTATTGCCTCATGATCTGCTCTAGGTTTGAGTCACCAACACAATTTCCCTTACTGTAAAAAAAGTTCATTTCTGAGTTAAAAAAAAAAAGTGCATTATTAAGTCATCATTTGTATAATTTTTCCCTGTAAATAAGGATAACACTATAAGTAAGGATATAAATGGAAATAAGGGTAACATTAGCAATTGCTGCTGTTCCTTTAAATAACTTATTTACAAAACCACCAAATAATTTAAACCATTTACCTGTTTTAAGGACTGAGTAATACATGCAGAATTAGCAGTTTAATCTTATCTTGGTGTTGGCTGGCTGGTGATGAATGTGTTCCTACTTTATAGTCACACTGCAGAATAAAATGCATGTGAGGTGAAATCATTGCTGCTGGCCTGAAGTACCAACAGGGTCTGAAGAAGTGATTTTACAGCTGGTTTGGTTGTTTCTGGACTATCCTTTAGTTATAATGAAGTTGGAAGCACCCTGGAAAGAATGGGGTACCTGGGTGTCCTCAGAGGGGAAAGGTATCTCAAATATGGACTTTTCATGGAAGTTGTTTCAAATATTGGATGATGGCATTTGAAAATAATGAAAAAACCCCAACAAAAAAGCAGAAGATAAATATTCTTGAGCCATGAAACTTGATTGGAAGAAAAGCCTTTTTGCTAGCAATCAGGTGTTAGCCAGGCTCTTGTGAAAGCCCAGAGTGAACAGATTTGTGATTACTGGGGATGGTCAGCACAAATTATGCAGAAATTCTTGAAGTGGAAAGTGAGTGGTCACATTGGAGCATGCTGGGATGAAGTGTTTCTTACTCATATATACCTATTGGTGGGCTGGCCTCTGCCTGATTTGAGTAGACTCTGAGAATAAATTACCACCTGTGCTCAGACTGGCTTCCTATTGGAAGTTCAAACCATACATAATTCTCAGATTTATAGGTGGAAGATGAATTTGAGCTTGAGAATGGGCTACAGCCACATTTGGCTGTCATTGCCACTGCAAATGTGCTCCACAATGTGGTTGATGCCCCAGTACTCACAGGGGTTTTCCAGGGCTTGCCTTTTTGTTGGAGGATTTGGGCTTTCCCTCTGGGCATTGTGCTGCCACCTGATGAGAAATGGTAGCAGCTAAATGAGCTTTGCAGGGGTTAATGGTATTTTTAATCGACCTGCCTCTTGTCTAGGTGCCTGAGAAGAAAAATCTACAGGAACTCAAGTGGAATTGAAAAGGTAATCCCAGAGAAGGGAATAGAAAGATCTAATTAATAGATTGTAAAACTAAAAACACTACTGTGACCATCTGATCCTGTGTAACAGAGGTTGTAGGTCTTCCCTGATTTAATTTATATTTGAAATTTATTTTTCTTTTTAAAAGCCATCCAGTGCTGGTATATTAGTTACTAGCGATGGAAAATCTTGCAGACACCTTTAAGCTGTGGCAGTGATTAATTTTCAATGTTAAAAAAAAAAAAAAGAGGCACAGCTTTATTTTTGGTCTGAATTAGTCTGATTTCACCTTTCATGAATTTCAATTGTGAGTTGTTACAGAACACATTGAGTCAATTTCCATTCTTTTGCTCCTCTTCCAGCAAAAGATATGGTTCTGTTTTCCTTGGAACATTATTTTAAGGTCATTGAGAAAGAAAATGAGGGAGAGAAAAAGGAAAGGGAAGAAAGAAACTGATGGTTAGTGCCAGTATGAGACTTGGGATTTCTTGCTCTGACACTCTCCACTGCATCCAGCTAACAGGAATGATTCAGAGCCATGTTTGGGAACACTGTTAAGCATTCACCATGCAGCCAGCATGCAGGGAACACTTAAAAGCACCTCTGCACACAGATCCTTGTACTTCTCATGGATCTTGGAGCCAATAACAATGCTTTAGTACTGAACAGCTCTTTCCCCCTTACTTCCCCCCCTGAAACTTTTCATCTCTCTGCCTCAGTTGCCCGAAGAATATAGAAATGGAGAAAAATGCTGTAAGGTTAAACACTACAGGACTGGGAGATGTCCACATGCAGGAGGAAAAGGGACCAAAGGAGCACATAAGATAGAAGCAAGTGTTGGTTGGATCACTTCCATATCACACTTAGAATCACAGAATAAGCTGAGTTGGAAGGGACCCACAAGGATCATCCAGTCCAGCTCCTGGCCCTGCCCAGCCCCATCCCCAAGAGTCCCCCCTGTGCTGAGAGCATTGTCCAAACACTCCTGGAGCTCTGTCAGGCTGGGGCTGTGACCACTGCCCTGGGGAGCCTGTTCAGTGCCCAGCCACCCTCTGGGGGAAGAACCTTTTCCTGATATCCACCCTAAACCTGCCCTGACACAGCCTCAGGCCATTCCCTCATGTTCTGTCACTGTCACCACAGAGCAGAGATCAGTGCCTGTCCCTCCTCTTCCCCTTCTCTTTGCCCCTTTTCCCCTCTCTTCCTCTTTTGTCCCCTCCCTTTCATTCTTCTGAGTAGAATAACCTTGCTCTTGGATTTGAAGAACACTTTTTAAAATTCTCTTCAATGAAGGTCCAGTTCTTCTAGTGAGAAATAAGGGCTATAATATTCAATAGAGATTTTGTAATTCTGAGAAATATTTCTTTGACTAGTCTGACACTATGATATCCAATTTAAATACCAGGAACTAATCTGAAATGAAGACATTTGTATGACTACTAGATGGCAGATATTTTCAGAAAGAGAGAAATTTGATACAAAATACAGAAATTGTTTAGAACAAAATGACCTTAGTATGGATCTGGTAAAAATCCAGCATCAAGGAGGATTAGAAAGTAAAGTAGTTTCTTTTTCTTTCTCTTCATTTTTCAGTCTGAAGGGAATGCTGCTTTTATAGGTCCTAACTCAGCTGTTTCATTCATCTGAGTCGTGGTACTGTGACAAAAATAAGGAAAAGGATGTTTCAGCCTTTTTTTTGGCCAAGTCTTTTTATGAACCACCTTTGACCATGTAGCAGAACAAACTATTGATTTTTGACTGCTCAGGTTTATCAAAAAGAGTGCATCTACTCTGTTTCTCATCACATATTTTAAACCCAAATTAGGTTTGGGGTTAGTTTTGGAGAAACTTTGTGGGCTGAACTATCAGTTCTCTGTGTACTCAAGAGACACCTGAAATCCTTCTTAATTTTCTTAGTCCCTCTTGATTACTCAGGAAAAGGTCTTGTTTTTCTTTAATGGGAGCCTTGCCTGGGAATCAGTTTTAGGATGAAGGTCTGTATTTTTATTCAGCTCTCAACTGGAGTCCAGTTGACTAATACTGCAAGACAGTATTAATACTTTGCTGTCATAGCCTGTCAATCCAGAGAAAGCAAGTCTGACTCACTGGAAAATATCCCCATGAGAAAGAGCCTTTCACAACCTCCTACCCAAATGCATGGAAAGATAAACGCTGGGGTTCAGATTTTCCCTCCAGAGACTGTTCTTCAGGAAAAGTCAAAACAGACACATGCTCGAAGTAGGCTCAATAGATTTTACAAGATATGACATAAACGACAAAGAATTTCTAGCAGTGGCTCTCTGCAGACAGATTTATGGAAGATCGAGGGTTTGAGGATTAAACTCTCAGTTGGCTGGTGTGAGACAACCTGGTTATTCTGTCCAGCTGGAAAAGAGAAGAGTAGCAGGGTCCATCTCAAGAAAATGAATCTATTTCAATGATGCAAGGCTGTCTTCAGCTGGAAGTGTCAGGGTGACATTGAACATAAACACTCATGGATTGTGGCTTGCATTGATAGTCTTAAGTGAACAAGAGATGTGAAGAAAATGGTATCAGGTGTTAAATTCATCACCTCAGAAATGGAACAAAGTGAGCAAAAAATAAATTGAAGGGATGACTGTATAGCCAGGAGTAGGCTTTCAGCAAGATTTATCCAATATGCAAAATAAAAATTAATGCTAAATTTATTTCATTTAAATATATTTTATATAAAGGTACATTGGGATATACTGCTGGCTTTTATTTTTCATTTTCACTGGAAGTCACGCAGCCAAACAGATCTCTGCTGGCACCTAGAATATTCATGTGGAGAGGAAGGAGGAGGGAAGGAAAGGATGGGAAAAATTATGTGAGTAAAAATAAAAGGGGAAAAATCCAGTATAATGGCATTTTAAAAAGATGCAGATGAAATTTAAACTTAGCTTCAGATGACTTGCCTTTTTTTTTTTTTCTAATTATTTAAAGAAAACCATCCTGAAGAACAGGAATTAATTCTTTGTACAAATTTCCTAAGTGTCACCTGACAGAATGTCTAAAGTATAATTAATTCATGCACACAGAAACAGAAGATGCTAAGGAGAAACACATTTTCTAAAAAGTAATGCTGAAGGTCATATCCTGAATATGTTTGTACATCTATTTCTTTCTAGCACAACTGCAGGCAGAACTGACTTAAATCAATATCAGGATGTTAATATTGATAAGTCTTGTCTAATTTTTGCTTCTGTGAGTAGTCCTGATGGCTTCAGTGTGGCTGTCCACACTGGTGGAGGGCAGTGAATCTGTTGTCCTTCTTCAAACCATGTTGCTGCCTAAATACAGGTGTGATGTTCCCTCTCCTGCAAATTCCCCAGTAGGGACTGCTCCTCTAAGGATCAGCCTGGAGGCCACCCAAGGGCAGTATTATCAATGTGATGCAATCTGGACACTCCTTTCCTCTGGCCTGTTCCCAGGGTGGCAGCAGTAAAGGTGATGTGTATGGCCCTGATGTCCCTGTCTCAGCCTGTCCCTCTCTGTCCCAGGTGTGTTTCCATCTGGCAGTTGCCTTTACCCCCTAAGAGATGGAAGAGTTGTAGATTGATGGAATAGTTGAACTGCCTTTGGATAAGCTTAAAAACTCTCACAGTAATCATGTCTGTTATTGTTTTGGGGGGGCTTAGGTACCTCTAAATACCACTGTCCCCCCAGGCATGACCACACTTCTGAGGCTGAGAGGCAGCCCAAATCCCAGAGTTTTCACTCACTGCTGCTGGGATTGGAGTGTCCTAATGATGTGTACAAGGCAGCTGTCCCCAGGTCAACTTTCTCTGTAGCAACAGGGAAAATATAATGTGCAGGATTTCCTCCATGTACTTATCTGTGGGGAATGATGTGGAACAAAAATAATGAGTCATTTTTCTTTCAAAAATTATTTACTGACCGTAATTAAAATATTTTGCTGTTACCTACTGCTTTTCATCGATAAATCCCAATATCCATGATGAAAAAACATTGATATTCTTGTCATGATTTTATAACGCAGATATCAAGGGCTGGTGTCATATGGGCAGGAGTCTTTGATGTTTTTAACTGGAGTCTAGGACTCCAGTGCTTCTGAGAACTGTGTCCAGCAATATATAACTAAGGCCAAAAGCAAGACAAAAGCTGTTTTAGGTTCATAATAAAAAATTTCCAGATTTTCAACTCTTTGCTCATTCCACTCAACCATGCTAGCTCTCTGAAGTGCAAGTGGTGCGGAAGGAAGAAGATGCTTTATGATCCTTGATGACTATAATGTAGCATATAAAGCTCTAGGGTGCTTTCAAACTCACAGTGATCTTGTAGGGTGGAAAATTAATCATGCTGCAGCTACTAGGAGAATGTATTTTTTTTTACATTAGCTGCTTGGGTATTTTTCCAAACCAGAAGATGATAAAGCACTTCCCACTGCTGGATGGAGACAAAAGACAGTGTAATCAACACAGGCAGTAAAATAAGCTGAATAAGCTTCTCTAGACTCCTGATTACTAATGCAATTCTCTTACAAACATTTTTGGCTCTAGAAATGAGAACCATTTGCAAAATAAGAAAATTTTTTTTTAAATGCCACAGTCAGATTGTTGTGAATGTTGGATCACAAATCCTGATCTACTCCCTCAAACTTAGCTGCCAATCTTTCCTTACTACAGGATATTGGTATGTTATATGCAAATGCATAGACAGCTAAACTTTTGGAATGTGCATGAAAATTGTTCCCTGCAGTCAGCATGTATCAGTGGATGCAGCTAAAATAAAATACAGACAGTGGTTTGGGGTTTCTTGAAACTCCTGATATTCCTAATGAAAAAACCCTTAGTCAGCCTTCTTTCTTCCACTTCTTTTCTTGCAGATTGATTTTGTCTTCTTACACCAGAGGTCTTTCCAAAGACCTCATTCATACAGCAAATTTTGGGGGATTTTATGGTCCTGGATTCACCATGTGTAGGGTAATTCACAAATGCTGCAGGTTCATACCTGCAGGGTTTATTTTCCAGCTGAAAACTTGCCCTTACCTAAATGAGGCCCTCTGAGGTTTCTGGCATGGTTGTTCTCTCCTTGTAAGCCCTTTTCACTCCCTGTTCCAGGCTGCAGCAGCCCATGAGCACTGGGATTTCATATGCTCTGAGCAAGGTCAAGCTGTGCATTTTCCACCTTGGTGTCACTGCATCAGTGAAGAGATGAAAAAATGGAAATCATGTAGTTGTGACAGCAAAATCAGCTCTCTGGTTCTGCAGTGCAGCCACTCTTTATTCACACTGAACATCTGCCACCTTCTTGTAATCTGTGGGTCAAAACTCAGGTCAAAATCTAGTACTGAACTTGGAGGGGAAAATAATTTTCTTTGAGTAGCAGCAGCCTTCACCTAAACAAGTGCTGTTTCTTAAGACAGGAAATAAACCAGTTGCAAAACAATTGATATTTACCTGCTCTTTAAATTTCAGCAATGGGAGAATCTTTCTACCCTAATTTAAGTCAGGGTTCTATAGTATCTAGTATTTTCTAATTGCAGTCTGTCAGTCTGAAGAAGTTGCTGCACATCATCATCTCTCTCCATGCTCTGGCACCAGACCACTTCCACTGCAGTCTCCTGCTAAGTGGGAAAATTGGAAGCTCAACAAGAATAACTTAAAAATAGAAGAAATAAATGATCATGAAATGAAAGGAGTACTGAAAAAACACTCAGAAAACCCTGATGTTCATGATTAGGCTTCTCAGCTCTTCCTGTGCAAAGCTGCAGCATTTGCTAGAGTGTGCTGAGAAACTGTGTAGAAGAGAAAAGTCAAGTATAATTATGAGGGTTGGCACCTTCTCAAAGATTCCCATGAAATATTTTGTCTTGCAAGTCAGCTGTTTCCTGACAAAAACTGGGCACGAGCCTTGCTAGCCCACTGCTCTACCACAAATTTAATTTGGAAGCTCATAAGACAGCTCAGTAAGATGAAAAAAACAGAATCATTGTAGTAATAATATTTTATGATATTTTTTTTTTTATTCACAGAATGGTTTGAGTTGGAAGGGACCTTAAAGATCATCTTGTTCCAAGCCCCTGCCATGGGCAGGGACACCTTCCACTAGACCAGACTGTTCCAAGCCCTATCTAAGCTGACCTTGAGCTCTTCCAGGGATGAGGCAGCTTCTCTGAGCAGCTTGTGCCAGTGCCTCACCACCCTCACTCTCAAGAATTTCTTCTTTATAGCCAATCTAAACCTATTTTCTTTCAGTATAAATTCATTATCTCTTGTCCTGTCATTATGGTGTTATGGAAGTCTTGAAATTGCTACCACAGGGCTTCTTTTTACTATGTGTCAGGTCCTGTGTGCTTTTCAGAAGTGAAAAGTGGTCTTTGGAGTTAAGTAAAGATGCTGTAGCTCATTGCCATCACTGAATTTTTAGAAGTAAGCACAGTGTAAGTGCAAAGCCTTATCTGTGGCCTCATGGCCACCTGTTTATTCCCATTATTAATTATAAGTGACTCAAATTAAAGTCTCTGCGCCTGTACCAGCTTATTTGGGAAAACTCTTTCATTGTGGTATCTGAACCCCTAGGTATTCAAACCCAGATGGAGCAGTAATTCCCTCACTCAACCCTTCATCTGCTCCCTGAAACATGGCTTTGGTAGCTGGTGTGACCTGAGTTCTCACTGGGGTGAATTCCCAGCTCCGTGTGGTTCCTGAGCAGTTTCCAGTTCTCCCTAGGAAGTGGTGCCCTCATTCTCTGGTGTTTCCACCAGGATGTCCTTGGACAATCCTTAGTGAAGGGGGAGGGAACTGCCAATTAGAGTGAAATTCTGGGAGGATTTGGGGTGTGAAGACAACATTCAGTGTCATTAGAGCAGTGTATAAGCAAGTGCAGAGGATGGAAGCCTCCTGTGGCTCCAGTGGTGACTTCAGCTGCTCTCCCAACAAGTGTTTAAAAAACCCCAAACACAGCAGGTTCCATGGACAGAACACTGAGAGTAAAGCTCATGGGGAGGTAAAAAAGCTTTCCTTACCAAGCATGGATCAGTGTCTGGACTCATGCAGGATCAAATCCTGTTCCAGATGCAAATCAGTGTTTTCCTGCTGCCATTAAGTGGTACTTCCAGAAGCACAAGGAGCACAGATGAGCAGCCTGAGGATGGATGCCCAAACATTAGGTGGTGCTGTGGGAAGTATTTGTTTTGCTTGACATGTACCTCATCAGCATCACCCTGATCTTCTCTCTAGTCAACATTTTTACCTGTTTTCCCTCCAGGCATGTACTGAGAAGTACCAACAGTGATGTTGGAATGTGAGGCAGAGAGAAACTCGAGCAGCAGTGTGTGCTGCTCTTCTCCTGGTCCCATCCCTGTGGCATCTTCTGTCTCTTCCCTTTACTCCATACAGATGCACTGATGCAGAATAGTCCTGGAGATAGGATTGTGGTTTAATGGAGTTTGCCACTAAGGGCTCTGTAGAACAGAAAGGAAGACTTTGAGACATTGCAGACCATCTTTTTTAATTCCTGCTGTCTCCTGGCGGTGAAGCAAAGTAGAATGCCAGTAAATAACAAGATTCTGCAGCAATTTGTATTTCAGTGGCACAGGACTTTTCCTTCAAAGTTGCTTAATATGCCATTTTCTTTCTCCTGCTTTTGCTCTGACAGTATATTGAATTTCTGTTTCCTCCCCACTCTCAATTAATGCAAGATGAGCCTTTTTTCAAAGGTCTTGTGGGAATCAGGCACCCATCTTTCAGCAATTTTCCATCTGAGCTGGCACCAAATTTACTTAGACAGCTCTTGAAATCTCACCCATAGAGTTTGATGGTTAACTAAAGAGTCCTTATTGGAAACTATGATTATTGCAAAGGTTACTGGCAATAAACATTACTTTGTTATGCCTGTGACGTGTGTGCAGTTGATTCATTACAATAATGACACTCTTCACCTAGGTAGCACTTTTCATCTGAACTGAAGGCTCAGAGTCAATATTTCCATTTTGCTGGTGTTTCATATAAATCTCTGCATTTGTCATTGACAAATGAAAGAGCTTCAGAAATGTTTTCCCCATCATTTGTCTCCTGGAACATAAAACAAACAAGGAAACCTCATGTTGTATCACAAAGAGTAGGAAAAAAAAATGTTTTTTTTTGGCTCAGAGAACTTAGTAGTGGCAGATATGATGAAATAGCTGGGGGACAGGCTGGGCCCCCACTCACTGNTGCACAGTTTTAACGCAGCCACAGCTATTCAGGCTTTCATTACATGTGAATCAAACGTGTCTGACACACTCCTTTGTCAGCCAGGATTCAGGTAAAAGAAGGAGTAAGTACAGNGACACTCTTCACCTAGGTAGCACTTTTCATCTGAACTGAAGGCTCAGAGTCAATATTTCCATTTTGCTGGTGTTTCATATAAATCTCTGCATTTGTCATTGACAAATGAAAGAGCTTCAGAAATGTTTTCCCCATCATTTGTCTCCTGGAACATAAAACAAACAAGGAAACCTCATGTTGTATCACAAAGAGTAGGAAAAAAAAATGTTTTTTTTTGGCTCAGAGAACTTAGTAGTGGCAGATATGATGAAATAGCTGGGGGACAGGCTGGGCCCCCACTCACTGTGGGGGAAGGCAGTCAGAGCAAGGAGCAGGATGCCCTTTGTGGGTCCTGGGGCATTGTGTGTGGGCCTTAATAGCATCTCCTGCCCCTCGCCTTTGCAGTGCTCTGGTACAGAGATAATGGGGTTTGCTCTGTGCTCTCCAGCATTCATTCAAAATCAGCATGCAACACTGAATCACTGTGACATGGTGTTCCTTTTTCAAGCACTGCAAGAGAGAGATTTTCCAGATAGAGTTCAGTTTGTTTTCTTTTACGTGTGATGGGAACCACACTTGGTGTTTGCACAGTTTTAACGCAGCCGCAGCTATNAAAAAAAAAAATCTGGGAAAAGATTGTGTGAAGTACTTCTCATGCCACCTATGCTGAATTTTCCTTTTGCAACAGCAAAAAATACATGATTTTCATTATGGGTTACTCTGTAAGTAAAATTAACATAAGAGCCTAAAAGCTCTTTTTTTCTTTTATTCAAAGACTTTTTTTTTTTT
>VZTT01026341.1:13108-31512 GCA_013400855.1 Buphagus erythrorhynchus | reverse complement strand
CATTTTTTTCAGACATTCATGCACAACAGAAATCTCTCATGGCAGTAGTAGTTGGCAGCTTTCAGTGAAAGAACAATGATTTATGAGATAGATGGCATGTTGCCAAAGGCTTGCAGGCCCTTGGCGTCAAGCACTACTTTTGGATATCTGAGCTGATCAATGAACTTGGGCACCTGTGCATGTGAGTATCCAGTTGGACTAACTGAGACTGCCCTCATCAGCCTTTTCTGAAAATGAGGATGCATTAAAAATTGCAGTGAGAAGCATCTTAACAGCTCTTCTATTTTCTTTCTCCTTCTTCTGATTTCCATGCAGTTTCAAGCTCACTGTGGTGACATTAAACGTGCATGGAGGTAAAGAATTTAGGAACATTTTATAGCTACTATATCCAGACTTTCTAGCCTTTTCTAAGGTTCCTGTGAGGATACAGAGGCTTATGCTGGGATTGCTATCAGAATTTCTTCTTCCAACACATTAACAAGCCCACAAAAAGCCCTTCTTGTAACTGCATGTACCTATTTCAGATTAGATGAAATCTGGGCTTGATCTCCTCTACTGCACAAAACTCTAGGCTGTATGCCCTCTTTGAAAGTACTGGAGTCTTAAGGGAAGGAGGAAATTTTTCTGCCATACACAACAGATGAAGTACTGCTAAAACCAGATGAAAAAGTGGCTGGGAAGAGACAACCTCATTTCTCTTGGGAAGCAGCAGAAGCAGATGAAACTGTATCTTTCTTCCACCTGCCTTCTCATTTTCATAAGCCTCTGTGGAGGAACCCTCAAAGTGCTGAACAAATGTGGACAGGATGTGGTGGAAGGGAAATCCAAATAGACCAAAATTCTTTTCCATCCACTTATGGTCTGAGGTCCTGTTGGAAGTGCTCTGCACTTACAAAATAAGTCTGGAGCCTTCTTCCTCCTCCTCCTTCTCTTCCCCTTGCTGGCCTATTCTTCCAGCCTTGCTCTATCTCTCAATCTGACTAAGACCTCAGAAGCAGACACATGTGACAGGTACACTCTCTGGCCATGGGCATCTTTGCATGATTTGCTAAGGCCCTGAATCAGGAGAAAGAGGAAAAGGACAGCCAGCCTCTTTATGGATCATGGTAGATCTTTGTGCAAGGGTGCTGCCACCAAAATACCTCTGTGTCTGCACCTGATACTTGCTCCTCAGAGATGGGTGAACAGGAAGAGCAGCAACAGATGGCTCAGGCAGACAGGCCCATACACAAGGAAGGACTAGTGACACTCTGGTGTGCTCCCCCTAAATCACATTCTGGGAATGTTTCCACCAGCTACAAGGAGTACTGAAACCAACTGGCTTCTTCATTAGCATGCCAGGAGTTAACATTGAATAAACACATGCTTTTCTGCCCTTTCACCTCTAAACCAGGAAAGTAACTTTTCAGGCTGTTTATGAAGGGCTATTAAGAGAATAAATCATCTTATTTCAAGGGCTTCGCTCTGCCCCAGAGGGGATGTGCAAAACATCTGAAAGACAGCAAGCTGGCTAACACCAGTCAGGAAAGAGCCCAGTGCCCAGAGATTCAAGCGTCTGTAGGCACCACAGCCCTACCATGCAGAAATACAGGCAAAAAATGTCACATTCCAAAACCATGTACGTTCAAATAACTTTTTTTCCTGAATTAACAACAAACACAGCTCAGCTGCAGGTAAACATCAGCTTATAGACAGGTGGACATCACTCTCACTTTGCCAAGCTAGAGGAAGACCTCAACATCACATCAACTAACAGGGAGCCCAATCACTGCCAGAACATACATGGAGCAAACAGCTGGTCTCTGGTATCAATCCCAGAACACTAAAGCAAAATAGCTTGTGAAGGGTCTTATTTCCTGATTGTTTTGTTTCTTCAAGCCTCCCAACAGCAAAAATGTAGAAAAGTTAAAAACCTGGGATGAAGATCAGGGTAGATAAAGAAAGAAAAGGCTTTGTTTACCTTCGCCCATAAACTCTACTGCTGACACAGTGTGACATAGTCATGCACTGGTACTAGGGTGGTTTGGGTGTCCTAGTTCCTCTGGCTATTGGAGGCAGAAACTATCTCCTTCAGCAAACATAAGTGTCTGTACAATCACTGTTCTGTTTTGTTTTGCTTTTCCCCCCTGCCCCCCAAGGGTACACATGTATTATTAAAAGAAAAAAATCCCTGAAAGGGACAATGAATTTCAAGGCCATAAAGAAGGCAGACCAAAAATTACAAATGTAAATTGGGATTGCTCTTGGGGGGGGTTGTCTTATCCCAACCAGAACTAAAATGTTACTGATTTCTTGTGAGATTTGCTCAGTTAGTATTGAGACAAGTAAAAAAAGTAATTGATATTGCTTTGCAGCTATGGTTTATAAGTGAAAACATATGTCAGCTCCTGTATCACATATTGTTTGTGCTCCTGTCTTATTGTTTTTCAGTGTCCTTAGCCTGTTTACTTCAGAAAATTTGATCTGATTAGTTAGAAGACTTTCTTTATCATGTTTAATTTGTCCTTCATAGTCTCTCTACTTTACTTTTTGGGATCATATATTCTCTGAGTTAACAAAGCATACAGGAAGTTGTTGCTGCTCATCTGACAAACTATTTTAAAAACACAAGCATGATATTGAAAGAAAATTAATCTCTTGTTACAACATCCAGATTAGACTGTTTGGTATGGGCTACAGATGGTCTTGGTAGTGCAGAGAAACAGTGAGCATTTTTAATCCAAATCCACCTGTAAAGAATCAGGTTTCAAGTTTTAACATGCTGCCTGTTTCTTTTTTTTTTTTTTTTTCCCTCTCTCTGGAGAGTGAAAGTCTAGTTATATCTGTTACTAGCCCTGATCCACACAGAACCTATTGATGGGAGCAAATCCATTCATTTTTTATCAGCCTGGGGCCAGGACATAATCTTCTAAAGAGAATTACGTTTCCTGCAGAGAAGATCTACAAGAGGAGAGTGGAGTAACTGAAAGCAAACTCTGGGGCTGCTCTGGAAGTCATGGGATGTTCATCAGCTGTGATGCAGGTCCCACAGCCTGCAGTGGGTTATCAGCTCAGCCTGTGCACTATCCACTGTCCCACCACTCACCCATAGCTGTGCTGTCCCTGCCCCTTCACTTCGGTTATGCAATGGCAAGGTGATTGAAAATGGAGGAAGACAAGTCTGTAAGGCTCAACCATCATTTGGAAGCAAAAGACAGACTCAGGAGAAAGGCTTGTAGAGAGGGCTAGTGCTACTAGCTGCTGTTGTTACCCACCTCTGCACCATCCCTCTCTTGTTCAGTGGATTGTCCTACAAGTTTCAGAAGACCTTCTCCTCTGTGGGGATATGACAACCACGGTATTTGAGGTAGAAGGTCCTTCTGCCTGTGTGCTTTGGGACTGAAGGTGAAAGAGCTCTGCAGTACTGTGGTGCATTCTTGTCTGCCTAGAAGCAGCTGGCTGGCTGCCATTGGAAAGCTGCCATTTTTGTCTCGTGATGCTGTCAACTGGCCTGAAGGACCTCAGCAAGCTTGATTTTTGATAACCAGATAGATTAGCCAATGTCTCCGTCCATTCCTTAGCTAAAGCATTTCTTTCTGCTAACCAATCTCAACTGCATTGTTTCCTGGACTGAGTCAATGCAATCTTCCTCTTCACCTGCACATCACATTGTCCTGTATTCCCGATTTGCTGCAGGACTTGAAATTGCCAGATACTGCTACTTGTACCTTTATCACACAAATGTTTCCAAGAAGAAAATTACAGTCCCAGTGCTTTGCTGACAATTCCATGTTCAGAAATCTAATCCAATAAATCATCGTTCTAGTTTCAGACTATGATTTTCTGTGGCAACAAGCTTCACATTTTAACTACAAGCAATGTAAGATTGACTTTGATCAGCTTTCTAGTCCATCAAGCAATGCGACTGAGGACATCCTTGCTTTTGTACTAATGGACAAAGAGAACAGTACCTCTTGTCAATCCTCTCAAGGCCAGTTTTAAAATCACCAGTCTACCCATGTTGTCCCCCAAATACTTCAGCACCAAACTCCTTACATAGGAAAACCCCTGAGAATTATTCCAAGCCTGCTGCTATTCCTCTAACTTCCTGCTGATTCCCTTTCTACTCTGCTATTTTAAATATGAAATGAAGCAAGAGGCAGTACTCCAGATTATTGGAATGCATCACCATTTTATATTAAGGCCTTGTAACATCTTCCCTATAGCTTTCCTATTCTAATTTGTATGTTTCCTAACAACCGCTTGGGTCTTTGACCACAGTGATATTTGCAGAATGGCTTTAAATTTTTATGGCTTTAAAAACAACAACAACAACAACAACAAAAATTACTGAACTACAGCTGTACTAAAATAGCGGAATAAACTTTGCATTTCAGAAACATCTGTAAAACAAATGAAGACTCATCCCTATGGTCCTTCCAACACAAAGTCAGAAGAGATACAAAAGATAAGAGGTGATATGATAGACAGAGGGTCAGTAGCAGAGATGAGAAAACACTTAGTTATCCTCAGCAAAGACCAAGAGTGTGACTGAGTGCCTTGGTTCTGGCTTTCTCTTTGGGAAATGGGTAGTTGAACTATTACACCTTTGTCCTTTATCACTTCAAGCGATCTAACAAAGTGGGAAAGGAACCATCACAAAGGACTATTAGGAATACACCTGTTTCCCTGAGTCTGTTTTCTTGCATCCAGAGGCCTACCTCTCTCACTGTCCCCTCAGAGGCTCTCTTCTTCCTCTTTTCTCCCTGTATCATGTATTATTTGTCAGATCTGTTTAATATGAATCAGGAGAAATAACTATTTCACGAGCTTTGCTCTAACAGATCTGCACAGATATGGTCACCCAAGAGACAATGAAACTTTAACTGACCTACTTGTAGCCAAAGTTTAACTTTCAGCAAGGAAATAAGCAATGACTTTGATCCAAAGTTTTCAAGGAAGAAAAAAGGGAGAAAACCAAAGATAGAAATCAGCCAGTTATTCCTAAAAGACATAATACACTCCATAGTGTATTTTCCAGGGTAGAGGGGAAGGAGGAAATGGGGAGCTCTTAATTCATGTTCCTCATTCCACAGGTCTCAGGGGTTCTTTGAGTCTTACAGCTGGTCTGATTTATAAATAGGTATATCTCTCACTTTTTATTTCTTGCTTCTTTGTCATTTTTCTGCTGGCACATCTGGTCCAAGACAGGAAATTATTGGAGACACTTTAATGAACTTTCTTATAGAAGTAACAGTTTTCCAGTTACCAGGCTCATGTTGTTGAGCCTGTATGATGTTAAATGAAGAAGAGACCCTCTATTTCCTCCTTCACCCATTTCCAAAATTGATTTTAGAATAGAAAAATTTCCAGTATTGATATCACTCTCTCTCTAGAATTAACAAGAGATTGCTTTGAAGTTTGGAATAAGAAAACTAGCTCAATTTTGGCAGAGAGTGCCAAATCTTGCAGCAATAAAGAATAACCTGATAAAATGAGGACTGACTTTTCCAAAGACTGAAAAGCTGCCTGCTTCTACTACTAGGGCCTGATTTTCTCCAACTGTGGCTTTCTGTGGGGACTGTTTTCTGTCAGAGGTGACACTGAATGCTGCCTAGGGAAGTTTTCAAAATTGATTAGTGATGCTTTTGCTGGCTCCTTTGAGAAAACTTTCTGCCAACAGGTTTATCCGGATGAGTGGGAGCTGTTCTTTAAAATAGACATGCATTTTTTGTACATGCCTATTCAATAGAAAAAGATGCATCTGAATGTTGGTTGAACTCCACCTTTTTTTTTGGGCCACTCTCCTCTTTGCCTGCCTCAGGACTTTCCCTAAATTCTTCTTTTCTCCTCTCCCTGACCTCCCCATTGCATTGCTGCAGTCATACTCTCCCATCTGGAACACAATCACACAATCATAATGTTGGAAAATACCTCTAAGGTCATGGAGTCCAATCTTTGACTGACCACCACCTTGTCAACTGCACCAGACCACTAAGTACTATTTCCAGTCATTTCTTGAACATTTCCAAGGATGGACTCCAACATGTCACTGGACAGTCCATTCCAATATTAAACAACCTTTTCCATCAAGAAATTCCTCCTGATGTCCAACCTGAACTTCTCCAGGTTGATGCTGTCTTCTCATCCTGTTTCTGGCTTCTGGGAGGAGAGATCGACTCCCACCTGGCTACAGCCTCCTTGCAGGCAGTTGTAGAGTCTGATAAGGTCACCCCTGAGCCTCCTTTTCTCCAGGCTGAACGACCCCAGCTCCCTCAGCCACCCCTCATAGGACTGGTGTTCCAGACCCTTCCCCAGCTCCATTGCCCTTCTCTGGACACGCTCCAGCACCTCAGTGTCTTCTTGCAGTGACGCATCCAGAACTGGACACAGGATGTGAGGGGTGGACTCACCAGTGCCAAGTACAAGGGGACAATCCCTGCCCTGGTCCTGCTGGCCACTCTACTACTGATACAGGCCAGGATGCCATTGGCCTTCTTGGCCACCTGGGCACAGCTGGCTCATGTTCAGCTGCTGTTGACCAGCACTCCCAGGTTCTTTTCCCCCATGCAGCTTTCCAGCCACTCTGCCCCCAGCACTGCCTGGGTTTGTTGCGACATGAACATGGGACCTGGCACTTGGACTCATAAAACGCCTTAGCACTGGCCTTGGCCCATCAATCCAGGATGTCCAGATCCCTCTGCAGAGCATTCTTACCTGAGAGCCCCATGGGAACCCTTCCCTAACTCTTCACTAGGAACAATGACAACTGCGTTGCCGTGCTGTTCTTTCATAAGGGCTGCAGCTCAGTAGGATTTTTCTGGAAGGTCCTAGGAGAAGCCTAGTCTTGGCAAACCTCTTGCTGTGTTAGCAGAACTGGCATACCTCCTCTCCTGCACAGAAGGCCCCATTGAGATTGCTTTAAAAATTAAAAAGCTGCATTAAAAATAAAAAAGGATTTTGATTGGCTCCAGTGTTACAGTGGAAGAGGATGATGTGGCCTCTCAGACTCATACTGATGCTCATACATAAAGATGTATGTGGTTAGGTCTCACTGAACTCAATAGATTACATCAACATATGAGGCTAGGTATTAGGTTTCCTGCTTTTGGGTGAGGATAGGCTGATTTCTCTTTTTTGCTCCCAGAATCTGAAAGGAGAAAACTCTTTTTGCTTTCCCAAAACTTTTGCTTCATTTCTATTTAATTCTGAATTTATTTAAATAAAGGAAATTGGTTTTGCCAGACTATGTCTGGATGAGGGCCCAGTTCACCCAGTGTCCCCTCTCTGACAGCGGCCAGCATCAGTTGCTTCAGAAGAAGGTGCAAGATACTCTCTTAAGACTCAGTTACAGAAGAAGTAGACCCCAGGGAAAATTTCTTCCTAAATCCTGATAGCTAGAATTTGGCTTCTGTCCTGATGCCCGAGGATTTACATTCATTCCAAAATCTCTTGTTTATTCTTAAGTATTAACTGTTATGAATCTGGCTAATGTTGCTTTTCATGTTATGCCTAATCCTGTTTTGAACAGGTCTGCAATCTTTGGCTTCAGTTGTATCCTTTGGCAGTGAGTTCCATAGGCTAATTGTGTATTATGTGAAAAAGTACTTCCTTTTATTAGCTTTCAATTTTTTGTCTGAATAAAAATAATTTTATTATTTTATGCCTCTTTCCCCTTTTCCTGTTTTCCTCACAAATATCCAGCCCAGAGCTGGAGCAAAAGGGAGAGACGTGTACTACTGATTCAAGTTGTGCCTATAGCCCAAAGACTGGCAATGGGCTGGAGGGAACACATCTCCCAGCCAGCCCCACACCTAGCCAACCCCAAGAAGTCTGCACTATGACGTGCTAGCACCCCAAAAGCAGAGCTTCTGTAAGCAGTTTTTAGAATCACAGATATCTCTAGATCAAACGTTTTTTAAACTTTATTGCAGCAAGTTATAATTTTTGATGTTTTAGTTCAGATATTTATTTATGTAATATATTCACTGCTTTACTACAGACCAGTGGACTTTAGGACCAGAATTGGCAAATGCAAGGGTAAAACTTCCAAATAGTCACGAGCTAGCATTCCTCCTCATTCACTAGATATACTTTCCCGGAAAAGAGACAGATGGCAGTACCAGCGACATACTTCCTTGGATATTTTCCATCAAGGAAAACCTCCTTAAATTAAAAGCTGAGTTTTCTGAGAAACCAAGTAGAAAAGTCTGCATAAGTAATTTAGGACTTGCTTTTGCAATGTTCTTCACATCTCCTAGTATACGACAAGTAAAAATTACTTTCCAGCACTGCCTGTCACTGTGAAGGCTCTCTGCTGGAGGTGCAAAACTGTAAGTTTACCAGTGGCCATCACTCACTTGATCTCAGGCTGAATGGGCTCCACTAGCCTCCAAACTATAAAGATCTATGTATGGCTCAGAGAAATAAGTTTGCTTTTACTCCAAGACTGCATGGATGGCTTTACAGGAGCAACAGTGTGCTCCTCATGCAATACAGAGGAGTATGCAATATAAAGAGCATTGTAGCAGTAACTCCATCTTTTGCCTTAAAAATCTCCAGAACTGCATTACACTTAAAATGTGTTCTGGTCACCATTCTGACAATTAGATGTGTGCCACAGCCTGTACTTCATACAGATTCTCTTCTCTGTCTTCTAGAAAGAACATATTTCAGTCCTCCAGGCACATCAATCACTAGCCAACCAAGCAGTTTAACTATTCAAAATCTGCGTCTTACAGCTGATGCAAAGTAATGATTCAATTTCAGTGCCACTGTGGGCATACCAGGCCACTCCATCACTGTCACCTACTGGACTGGAGGAAGCAAAACTGCTTCATTTTCAGTAACTACTTATTTAAAGACAGAGTAGAAAAGTGGCATGGCAGTTTTATTCATGGATAGCCACTGGTCAGGGAATTTGAGGAAGCTAGCTGTACAGAAAGTGGGGGTGATTGCTAGGCTAGGCATTCTACCTCATGAGTATGTTCTTGGGAGCTCTGGGAGATCACCCAAGCCAAAATACAGGTGAGGTCCAGTGCGGACCTCAAGATTACCACAGTACCTTAAAGAACAAGATGCTCATCAAATGACACCATAAACAGCTCAGTGAAGGATGGCATGAAAACAGGAATCACACTGAACTTCTCCTTTGCAGCTGCTCGCCATACTTAGGCATTGCCTTGTGCCAAAGAACCAATGGTTCACAGCCCTTTTCCTTATAGGTCTTACAATGAAGTCATTGCTCAAGATGTCTGGAGTCAGAAACAGGTATATGACCTCACTGTGAAACCAGGTGAAATAGCAGCAGATATTTATTCAGTACTGAGTGTTGCAAAAATAAACAACACAAGCACAAGTAAAACAAAAGGCAGTGAAGAAGATGGGTCTTGCACAAGTCCTTACTCAGGATTAAGGGCAGTTGTGAACTGTAGAAAAGGAAGAATGTCTTTTGCACAACTCTCAAGTGGTGTGTGTGAGAAACAGAGGTCTCCCTGTAAAGCCTGTAGAACTGTCTGCATTTGGGATCCTGTACAGCCATAATGCTTTCTTGCAACCTTATTTTTTATTTGGAAGAGAAACTGCCATGGCTCTCATGAGCTGGTTAAGGACTGCAAAGAACATCCTGAAGAACCCATACAATCTAGACACTGCAATACCTGGGAAGAAGTTATGCATACCCTAAGTACAGCACCAGCCATAGACAGGGATCTGCCTACTTGTGTGATGCTGCCTCCCTCTCTGTGTTACCAAAAGGACAGCACCAAACTTGCTGAACACATTCTGCCTCTCTCGTTTTTCTATTTACACAGTCACCTTCTGAATGGGGTATGGGCATGGAGTGGATGAGAGGTGGCAGTAAGAGAGGACACTGCGTAACTTTCAGTCTCCAAGTGACAACAACATGAACAGTGGCAGCAAATCTGGAAAGGACATTAAGGAATACACGATTGCAAGGAGATAGAGATGAAGGAACTGCTATCTGCCTGCTGCAGCTCCCTGGTGAGCTGAACAGGTGTGACAGCTTAGCAGGAGAGGCAAAGCTTCTACCATCATTTGTTCCTCTGTAATACCTCTTCTGAACATCACTTTAGTCTTGTCTGAGTAACCCTCAGCTATTGTCTCCCAAAGGAGAAGAAAGGACTGGAGCTATGTTTGGCAAAGTACAGGACAAACAGTTCCTGAACCTCTCCCATTCACAGACAGACTTGACTCATTTCAGGTCTGAACACCCAAAGTTTTAGCTGTCACAAATACATAGTAACAGGACAGGTTTCCATCTACTGCTGTATTGAAACACACCCCAAATCTTACACAGGAAAATGGCACCAAAGAAGACTGCTCTTGGTATTAATTTTATTGTCATCAGAAAGACCTATATTGGGAAAACCATGGAAGTAATTTCCCGAGTGCATGCAGAGAGTTGTGGGCACCCTGGCAACATAGGTGGGTACAGAGTACTCTTGCCTGTATCGTACTTAGTATGTGATGATGAACCACAGGAACCATCTGGAGAGAAAAGCAACTGCCAGTTGATCTGGGTAGGAAGAAGTAACAAGATGTAGCAGTGCTGTAGGTGCAGCCAAGCCAGTTGGACTGAGGAAGAACTGAGGCCTCACTCCAAACGAGGAGGACTTAGCAATTGCCTTAGCAAATGTCCTGAGCAGGTCTGGGTTACTTGCAAAGTAACCCAGCTACCCTCTCAAATCTTCATGCTGCCCAACACCTTTTGTTCAACATATTGAACAGAGTAAGAGGATGACTGACCTTTTGAATTAAAAAATTAAATGCTGCCATGTTATTAGAAGAGGTGGTGCTTTGGTATAGGTTGATGCCTGGTTGTGCTTAAATGTTTTCAAAGCATTTAGGTAAGGTAAAAAAGGATGAATCACCCTGCTTCCAACACTGCCTGGATTACTAACAAACTAAGAAATCTGAAGCTGGAAGCAGTCATATTTTGCTAGTGACACAGCACAGGATATCAAAAAAGAAAAAAAATTTCCAAGACAATTACAAGACTTGTCTCAGTTTGAAAGACAGGTATTTGCTAAGAAAAGGCAAGAGCCCTTTCACTGAGATGGAGAGTGTGACTCCCTCCCCTCCAATTACTATAATTTTGGAATCAGGGGCTTTCAGGCAAAAGATATGGGGTTAGGAATAACAGCTCTTTACTAACATATCTAACATGGCAAACAAAAGAAACAACAGCAGCTATAAAAACTGACACCAAACCAGAGCAGTGTAACTCGGTTCCAGCCCTTTCTGGCCGCAGGCTCCTCTCCCTGCGCTCAGTTCCCGCTGCTGTGGGCAGGGCAGGCCCCGCGCCCCTGAACAGGCCCGGGGCGATGGCGGCGGCGGCCCCGCTGTGAGAGGGATGGAGGAGCAATCCCCCCTCACGGGGTCGGCCGTGGTGCTCGGCAGAGTGCCCGGAGGTAGCAGGATGAAGCGGGAAGGCAGCAGTGCGATGTCCGACAGCAGGGAACGTGGCTCCCGGGATTGCGGGGAGGATGGTAGGTAGAAACACCGGCCGCCTTCCTCCGACTCCATGAGCGAGCAAGAGAGTGCAGGCCCCTGTCCCACCTTTCCCTTCCCGGTGTTCCCCTTTTTTTCCCCTAATCCATTTGAGAGAAACTGTTACTAGCGAGGGTGTAGCCAAAATTACTTAGTGTAACAATGGGAAAAATTCCACAGAAAGAAAAGGGAAAAATTCAACCCCCAACAAGACTGTAAATCAACCTCTACTAATATGAAGCAAGATTGTCATAATTTTTCATTCTCCTGACTTAGGGAAAATCTATTTTCATGTTACTACAAAACCCAAGCCAGAAATTTGGAAGAGTTTATTTGGTTTATTCATTCCTCTAGGGCTACTACGCTTCACTCTTTACACAGACCAGCACATTGGCTTTCAATTAAGACAACAGAAAAACATAAATCTAGTCTCTTGCTGGAGTTGTTTCTGTAGCTCATCCTCCCCCTCTATCCCATCCAGTAGCCACCAGAGACATGCAAAAATTGTAATATTGAGTTTTTATGTATGACAACCTTCCTCCTCTCTCCCATTCAATTATCCTTGACTCTAAAGCTGTAAGTACCTAGCAAGAGCTACAAGTACTTCACAGATGAACCAATTTCATTGAACTGCAATAGGAGGGATTAATTCCAAGCTTAACAAGGAAAGCTAATCACAGCCTTAGCTACAAAGAGACCACCAGCTCTTCTTTGTTCTGACATAGCAAAGCTTGCTTTTTTCAGTGACAGTGTCTACAGCTTACAGATTTTGAAACCATGGCAGTGGGAAAAAGAATCTGTTGCATGAGTGGGGTGTTAAAATGTGGTTAGCATTTTAGAGGTGGCATTTCTGAAACTCTACTTGTACACTTGCTTTGTACCATGGTAAGGTCCATTGAATGCCTTTGCTGTCATGATCTGTAATATTGAAATGTAAGTGAGGAAATGAAAACACAGAAAATTAGGCCTGTTGGGAGGAGAGCACACAGTTTTTTTATCAGAAGGTAAAATGCAAAAGTGTTACAATAAATTATGATACTGTGATTTGATGAGGTTTCTCTGTCAGGAGTGATGACTGGAAACTAAAACCCGAGGCATTAGGAGAGGATACAAACAAATTCACCATCTCTATATTATGAGTTCTAAACTGTACACAAAGATAACAGTTTTTCACTTCAGAAGAAAATGCAATTTAAAAATAAATGTGGGAATCTGAGATGACCATCCACAATCTTATTCTGCAAAGAAGGCTGCAGCATTACCAAAATCTAACCATCACCTGATACCATCTTTCTAAGCTCTCTCTCTTTATTCCTTTCTTATATACCGGAAGTTGAAAAATACCAGAACTATCAAGAACAACCACCAATTTAGCTATTCTGCACAGGATTTCCAAAGGGCAATCCAGGGCCAAAGTCCAGGGTCATGGGAGACTGTTTCATATCAGGAGATGTTGGGACATTTCAGCACCTTGGTGCACAGGCATGCTGCTCTCACCCATTGACTGCCAATGTGACAATTCATTCCCCATTCCTATCTGTAGAAAATCCATTCTCAGCTGATAGCATTCATAACATGTGTGAGTCTACAAAAGATCTTTTGAAATCAGCGATTCCAAGATTTCAACAGCTCTGTCCTCCCAGACCAGTTGTTTATTCCCAAAGCCATTTCTTCTGCCAGGGCCTGTCACTCCTGTTGCTGACTCCTGCTTGCATTGAGATTCCACTGGTCCTCAGCTTGGGCAGCCTTTGTAACTCCCCACATTGCAAAGCCCTGGTACTCCCTTCTCCATCATTTTCAGACTTATAGTGATGCCCCACAAGCACTGCAGCCAGTTCCTGACCACAGGACTGCTGCTCCCTGATCAGTGCAGGATTTGCAGAACTGCTGTACCACAGCACCTGTACATTTGCAGATTTAGGGGCTCTATTTGATCATTGGATTTGAGTTTTCCAGGACAGCAGTGGAAGGGCTGCCATCTCACATTTCACAGCAGAGGTTGTGAGGAACAGTAAAAGCCCTTTCCCACTGACAGCACTACACAGCAAGCTCCCAGACACAATGCTGAGGCGCCAGGCTGCTCAGAATTGACATGGGAGGAAGATGCAGGGTGCACAGACAGTGATGGACACCACAAGATAGGGAAGCCCTGCAAAAAGCCCTAGGAGCTGCCTAACAGCAGTTAGAGATACACCAGCAAATGGTGCATTTTGCTTTTCATGCACCCTTGAATGTCACACTGCTATTGTGATTTTTAATGCAACTTAATGCAACGGCCACAATGCAACTAATGAATCAAACACAACCCAGATCAGATCGAATGTAAATTCAAGCTGTTATGCACAGCCAGCAGGAGTCTACCTTGTATGATGGGTAGACAGAGTTACAAAGAAAATTAGCCAACTAATGACTAAAAGCCCCTACGTACAAGCATGCACACACACTCAGAGGTGCAGGCAGTCACACTCACTCCTGGATGCAAAAGGCTAAACAACAGAATCATATCCAACACCGGAAATACTGTATGCTTGTTAAAATACTGGCCAGACTGCTTTATGATTACTATCCCAGGATGTTAAATGATGGCTGAGTTTGAGATGAGCCTTTCAGAACAAAAACTGATGATGAATAGAGGAGGGAAGTGGAGATGAAGAGAGGGAAAGGGATTTAGACATATAGGAGAGAATTCTCTCCTAGAGCACCCAGAATTAGTTTGACAAGTAGCCACTGTTTCTAAGCCAATGTTTGTTCTTTCTGTCTGTTGGGGCATTATCTTAGATGACCAAAAAATTGTGGAGATGAATGAGAGAAGCATAGCAGCATAAGCTATTTAACACTGCTCAGAGCAACTCGTAGCAAATCAAAGGGGAAAACAGAAATGTGGCCTGTGCTACATCCTCTCAGTGCAATTGGAAGGATCACTGACTGTGCCAGCTCTTATCTTTGACTCTTTGGGGTGTTTTTGCAGTTGTTAATTTTTAATTTGCTCTCCATTTGCAGTTTAAGACTGCACCAAATGAATGAGCTGGGCTGTATCTTTCAGCTAAGCACAAAACAGATCATTCATAAAATGAAAAAAAAAAAAAAGTAAGGAGATGAATAACAAAAAAACCCCCATGCCTCAGGGCAATGTGGTCTTCAGTCAATTCCAGGCAGTTATTCTTCCAGATGATGAGTAACACCCAGCAAACTCCTCTCAACATTGCATACAATGCTCTGGGAGGCAGATCACCTTTATTTTCCCTTAATGGTGAATCTGTCAGCCATGCCAAAAATGAAGTAAGAGATTCTACTGTTTTCTCAGGGATTCTACTACTAGCAGGTATGCACTTTCCCTCTGAATCGTCCCTTCTCCTCTCTCCACCCCTCTCTTTTGGAAAGAACAAAGTTACCATAGTGAGCATAATATCTATCATTTCCTGTCAGGAACATACTAAATTAAATCAATCTGCTGTTGACATCTCTGTCCTCCCACTAATTCCCTGTTGTCTCCCCTTTATAGTATTTGTGATCCACAGAGGCAGAGATATTTTAGACACACCTTGATCACAACAGCATCAAGTCAGCATCCCACATGGTTGCAAACTGGGCATCACTAGTAAGAAATGGTTGTGTGAAGCAGCTGAATGAAGCTGATGAACCACAAGGGGGATGGCAGGCATCCAGAGGACTGCTAAATCTCTGCCTGGGGCAGACATTCATCCCCACCACCAGTGACCAAGCCTGTAACACTCACTGGGCTGGCAGTTTTGTACCTTGTCTAGATCCCACACTGTTCAAACAACTTGCAAAACAAACAGGCAGAAAAGCAGAAAATGGAGGCAGGCAGATGTGAGTTAACACTCACACTGAGGCCTGAAAAGGAGCAACTTGCACATGCAAGATACTGTCTTTGCTGCCAAAATACTCTCTCTCTCTCTTCCAAATGTTATCAAGGCTGATCTACCTTTCTTAAAAGTGCATTGATAAAGTAAATGAAACATAATTCTGCATATACGTGCTTTAGAGTAGTGTCCCTGCTGCCACATGACTCCACATCTAAAGAGCCACCTGCATGTGGGACTACGTGAACTCATCCAGTAGGTACTCACAAGATATTCTTTTGCACCACCAAACCTGTGCTGCAAAAACTTCCCTAATCTGTCTCTCAGAGAAACAGAAAATCTCTTTTCAGTGAAATTTTTCAAACAGTGCCCTACCTACACCATGAGGAAGGGAAAATTTCCATTTGAATAGTCTGTAAAAGTTGCAAACAATTGACAACATGGACCTGTCATGGCAAATTCCATAGACACCTAGCTACAAGGCATTGGCTACTGAAATGTCAATGTTTAAAAGAAAGTGATTTATTTTTGTTATGCAAGATTTCTAGGCAGTTGTTTTCTGCTTCTCCTCAGCACTGGATGGCCTCCCTTAAGCTTTACACAGTGTAAGAGTGGCAATGATGTCATTCATTGCTGCAGAGGAAGTAAAAATCTCTGAGCTTAGATCTTGGCAGGAAAAAATAGTTTTGCACTTAATCTCTAAACAAGTGTTTATTTAAATAAAGTTTGTTTTACTTGAATGCTAGTCAGGTCTGACAGGAGATTGGTAAACATTCCCTAGGCACCCAGTCTCTGGACACATGAAAAGTCACGGCAGAGCAGAGGGACTGAAAGCCAGATGCTCTCAGCCCCATAATCAGGTTACAACCAAACCTCTCTTGACACCTTTATCTCCTCCCCAGCACCTGTGCCTTTTCCAGAGCATTTTTAAAGAAGTGAACATTTCTGCAGCATGTCCACTTAGCAGTTTCTGAAAGGACCCCAAACTCTGTGCACTTGAGCTGTCCTGGTCAGCCCTCTCCTTTGACTCTCAGCTCCACTGGTGGTGCTCCGAAATTCGCCTTTTTTTTGGAAAATTTGGCTGGAAATCCTTGCCTTGTAACAGACAAGTTCTGTGACAAAGCTGAAGGTACAGCTGCAGTATGAGGCTTACCAATGTAAAAGGACAAACCAGGCTAGCCTATGTGACTATGATCTATCTGAGATCTGAAACTAAAACATCATCTCATGGGTGTGTGGTTGTAGCTGTGTTTCTTCACACCCAAGACAGTGACAGCACTAAGCTTATATAAAAAAATGTCTCTGGAGGCAATCTAGGAATCACAACATGCAGAAATAATTTGTGTGCCTGTAGCACAGCTAAAGGCAAAAAAAATCAGCAGGAAACACTGACTTCTTTGTTTAGGGTTGGGTTATTTTCCTGGTAAGTGACATAGTTAACAAAGACCCAAATTGAAATCTTAAATTTGGAGAATGACAGAAGTGAAAGAAGGGAACAACTCACTTTGATCACAATTCTGTTTTATTTTTTATTCTAATTAGGTTATGTGATGAAAGCTCATTTGCCCACCATTGAGGGAGTGCACAGAGACAAGAGCAGACAGGGGGGTCCTCAAATCATGCCCTGTCTGGCCCCTTCCAGGCCCATCACAGGAGCCTTCAGCCACACATCAAAGGATGAAACCTACCACTATGATCCAGTTTGGAAGGTTTACTGGTATAGCTTTCAAACAGAGAGATATTGCTGGTCTGGGATCCCTCATGGAATGCAAGGGAAGGACAGTTTGGCATGGTACAAGTCTTGAGATGTTTAGTGGAGGAAGCAAAGGCAGGGAAGGAGTGAAATCTGAGAGGCTTGACAGGGAATAAGCATGGGGAAAGAGGGAGATATGAGGACAATACGTTAAACAGGCTGCTGATCATTGTGGTTCTGTAGCTGTGCCTTGCACATGATGAGTGCAGTCTGTCCAGTCTTCTCATGAAACTCCATTTCTAACTCTTTTAATGGGTGAGTGGTGTGCCTGTGTCTACAGGTCACGTGTTTATGTACATGTGTCTGGCTGCTATGAATGGGAGCCCAGTTTCACTCCTGCCTGAACCTAGGGCATGGATCTGCTGCAGCTTCACTGCAGCAGGGTTACCAGATTTGTCCTCTTCCTAGCAAATAATATATATTGTCTTCAGGAGTTTGAAAGATGGTCAGCATAGGGCAGAACAGTACTAATCAATTACAAAAAGCATGCTGCTTTGTATCACACACAACAACAAATCCAAGTTATTCTGTGACCAGTTCCACAAGGCTCATATTTATCGTAACCATTTTTCACTTTAGATGCAGATAGACACAATGAACATCTCCTAGGGATGAGGTGATTAAAGAAAAAAAATGAACATGCTCATCCTTTTCTCATCCTATAAAAAGTTTTCCATGAAAACAATGACACAGTACCTGTTTGAGAATAGGAGACTTTTAAACAATTTGTAGAATTAAAAGATTTTGTCATATAGACAAGCATTTTTAAAAGTAGCTGGGTTAGTAGAAAATGCACCCACCATCATTTTAGAAACAGAATTTCAGGTTTTCTGGTCTCCTGTAAGGCTGACTGTGCAGATGTTTTTAGTAACAGTAAGTCTCTCAGTGAATACAGCACACATGTTTCAGACTGGGGTGTTATAACTTAGGGATGCTGACCAAAACTTGGAGGCAATAAACTTTAAGTGAAATAAAAAGCAACAGAGGTTTCCTTTGGAGATGCTCAACTGACAAATAGACAGCCTGCAATCATTATGCACACCTCAGGTTAGGCTGCAGCAAAGAAAAGAACCTTTGCAACACAGAGAGATAACAGTCATTTTTAGGGGACCAAAATTCAAGGCAAATTGCACCAAACTGATCACTCAGCATACCATATTGTTATAGAAAATCCAGTGTAATGCCCAGGTGACTATCACCCAACCACCTCTGGCAAATTCCTCACAGTCTGCCCTCTGACCTGTCTTCACTTCCAGTGTTCTTCAGGTTTGGAGGTTTGACATGTGACTGTATTGGTGGAAGATAAGGGTGTCTTGGTGACAGGCTTTCCAGTACAC